>JAVQJD010058257.1:0-27846 GCA_036023655.1 Nannoperca australis
AACACAGAGAGAGTAATGATGGTGCAGCAGTTTGACCTCCCACCGGAGGAGTGGCGTTGACAGAAGGATGGTCCAGCAGATAGAGGCGGCAGCATGCTGAGCGCAGCCGCCGCGCAATGCCACATACAAACGCACCCGAGCAGTGGAAGTAGACTTCTTTACCTTCATGCCACCGCGGGGGTGACAGCCAGAGCCAAACACACAGAGCCAGGATCACAACTACAGCGGGTAAGTCCTCTTCTTGTTCCACCTTGAAGTTGCTGACAGCTGAAACTAGTTTCTCCAGGCCCCGTGTGCGCGTGTGTGTGAAGAGGCGTCTAAATCACCATACAATATCCTGTTCGTTTCCCTGCAGCGTGGTGCCTTCAGGACTTTAGCGACCTCACCGTGTTTCATTTCACTGTTCATGTCTTTCAAGTCATGCTATCTGAGTTGTCTGAAGATGTATAGAAACGCGTCCTCATTCATCACACGCTTTAAAACAACGAGTGGCTTGTGCATAAAGGCGCAGCTGGTGTGTGTTTTTGTTTTGGTCAAGTTGGCATGCTTTATGATGACATTTCAAACTCCTGTGCTGTTTGCTTTTCAACTTTTGGAGACAAAGCAGCTCCATCACATTATAAAGTGTGCTGCTGTTCTGTAAAGTGTCCTTGAATGTATCACAGGATTACTACAGTTGTTGCAGTGGTGCACAGCGAGTGTCAGCATGACATTTGTTGTGTGCCTGTGGTGCTTCTGTGATCACATGTGGTTGTATTGTGTTTTTGAAATCAAATCAATAATTTGTTTTTGGACCAACAGCAGATCTATAATAAGACCGGATACCTGTGATGTGTAATTCTTATATATATTTTTGTCTTTCCTTTGAGTCAAACAGTTTGGTTGTGAAAGACAGAAATGTGAGTGTGCATTGCGTCCACACAGAGCAGAGAAATTACCTCCCCTGTGTTACTTTTGTCAGGTCAAACATCAGCAGCCGCCCCGGTGATCCGCTCTGCTCAGCCCATTCACTAAGGAGATTTATCACACGCAACCGGAAGAGATGAGCAGCAGCAAGAAGTAAGTGACTTTAGCTAAATTTACAGGAGTGCTTTTCACTCTCGAGCAGATGCTTGACTTTAATTAAATGGAATAAGGCACACTTGTGTGTGGAAGAGCCGACAAACTGTTACTGGTGCTTAATATAAGGAGGAATAAATGCTTGTAGATCAGGTGCACTTCAGGAACAAGAACAAGTGGCGCTGTAATGAGGCTGATAAGTTACAACATGTGCTTCTGCTGCCAGGAAGGTGACGATTTATGCTCTCCACTGCTCTCAGAGAGGGTGGGCTGGAGCTGACGTTGCTGCATTTCAAGTTCATATAACATTGAAATCATATGATTACAAATGTGAGCTGCTCTATTTGCTTGCCTGATGTACCCCCTCCGTATAGGCGAAACTCCACAAGGCTGGGTGCTTTAAAACGCTCCGTAAAGGTCGTTTAAAGTTCAAACATGTTAAAGTTTAAGCGTCCAGACATGAACAGCCATGTAATTGCTTTTGCAAGAATCATAGCCCTAGAGAAAAACATACCTCAGACACAATTGAGTGTAAACTAGAGTGACCCTGAACTCACCACCTTTTTGTTTCTTTAATGCTGCACAATCACAGCTGTTATTTAGAAGCATGACATTGGATCTTAGAGGGAAACAGGCCACAGTGGATGAGCGTCTTTTTAAAAGCAGAACACATCCAAACTGTCGGAGAGATCTTTTTAACATGCGGCCAATCACTGCATCATTATGACTTTGCCTATTTTTCTGCTGGCTGTCAAATCCATGACCAAAATGTGGCCCCTGCTGATGCAAAATTAACGCACCAGCAAGAGTTTGAATTAATTCAGTCATCTGAAACCTGCATTATCTCGGCTAATTTTTCAAATTTTGAGACTTACAAAAAAAGCACTTACAAAAAAATGGAAATCTGTTGCTATGCCAATAATACTGATCTCCTCAGGTCAAGGTCCAAAACACAAAAAGGAGAAAAAAGCAAATATTTAAATTCAGGAAAAATATGCTTGAATATTGAGACAGAATAGCATCAATGGAGTGTTTTAAAAAAATAATAATAAAATAACAACCTGCGATTTCACATTTATCAAGCAGTTGCAGGATGTTAAATCCCAGCTGAATCTTTTGTTTCCCATCAATGACCTCCATTCATTTAGAGTAAGTCGTGGAATCCTTTAGTGTGGTTTCTGTGACAATTATCAAGAAACAAATTGTTGAATTTCAACATCACGCACACTGAAAGCTACTGTCAGGGGAAAAGCCGAGTGTGGCTATTTAACAATCTGTAGACATCCTTTTTACTGTGTGGAGAAGCCTCATTGAGGTTCTGTGAAATCTGATATCTGATGACATTTTGCCGTCCTAGCACGAGGGTTTTGACTTTGCAAACTTGGATTGGAGTACAGGATACTAGATACGTGACCGTGACACGTTTATTCACATCTCATGCAATGACTACTGCACATACTGTATACCATAATGCCTTCAGGCTGTGTGATGTTTCAATAGTTTACACACACGGGCGACAGTTACATCAGCTCGGATGCAGATACCACATTCTCTTCTCTAAACAGATAGTGAATGTAGGCTACATGCAGATTACCGTCGGACAGGGAGACACGTTATCTGTGACGTGAAAGACCGATAACGACTAATATACAATCAAGAGTGCAAAGTAACAGCTTGTATACTTTTGATTGCTTGCACACCCTGTAATAAGGTTGTTTGAAAGTTAAGCAATGTGATCACCAATACACTAATAACTTAAACTATTGATTTAAAGGAAAAATCCACCTTTTTCCAACATGTTTACTTTCCTAAAAGCACACGTGTTGTAAGTGTAATTTTTTGGGTTCTTTTTCCACTTTCCTCTTATTCCCGGTAAATAGACAAATGTCATGACGTTAAATTTGAGATATTTCCTGTGCAGCTGTGAGGTATTTTGATCTGAAACATGAAAGGCAGACGTGAGACCAAAGAATGTTTTCTCTACATCACAACAAAATCCCCACTGAGCCAGTTCCAAATTTGGATCAAGTCAAGGTCAGCCCTGGACTTTATCATCAAATCCTAAACAAGAAATATTGTGTAGTCACTATTGTGAACAGTATCACTTGAGAAAAATGTAGTTTTGCCTGGTTTATAGACAGAAGTAGAAATACATTAAGGTCACAGAAATGTTGAACATAAACAAGTTACTCAGAGGCTCTGAAGAATCAAAGATGTTTTGGGGAAAAATATGGATTTTGTGGCACAATATATTTCTGAACTGTTGCTTTCTGCTGCAAAGTACGAGGCAATGTCGGCAGCCTGCACATTACACAAGAAATCTGCACCATCCTTGTGTTTGTAGTCCCATTGCTTAACCTGCTGCTTTTGTGTTAAAGCCGTTGCAGGCACACAATATTAAAACATGTGGTAGAATAACCAGACATTCACATGGTAGCTTATCTTTCATTGTGCAATTTTAAATCCTGTAAAGAGTTTGTTATATTCCTAACTGATATTCTCTTTGTTGATTTTTAATATAATCTTTAAAGCCAGCGTTTATCATTTTCAAATGTCAAAACCAGAAAAACCAAAACCAGAAACTGTGCCAACTAATTTCTATTACTGAAACCGATCCCCAGGTCTTTCCTGTGAGGGTTTATTCTGATTTCTGGCTGATTGTTTTGCCTCCAAACTAAAATTAATTCTAGGGGATAAAACAGAAACCAGAAGAGTTCAGGTAAAGGTACATGTGGTGATCATCAGCGAAGCTGAACAGTCTGCAGGTAAAAGCAAGTTGGCTTATAAATTGTCTGCTGTGCAGTGATTTGATTTAGGGGTGAAAAGCATTGTGGGAAATGTAGGAAGTCAATTTCTCAAGTAAACAGACAAAAGCAGGACTAGAGGGACAAGGTCAATTAAATGCTAAATACTTCACAATAACTGGAATGCACATAAGATCACACACATTCGAAATGCAGCAATGACAGTAGATATAGTCTTTTAGTCTAACATCATTTCTAACCCATATACTTTTTTAAAAAACTTGCTGAAAAAGTTCACTAAAGCATGTTTAAGTGTTAAGTTCAGTGTAGAAACACAACTTGGGGTGCAGTGTCGGGCTGAGGGGAGTGTGGCCTGTTATGTCCTTGATTGTTCCATAGGTGGCAATGGAGGAAGTAGGAAAGCTGGTGAAGTCCAGAGTTAAAAGACCAGCTTTTCACTGAACCGTGGTGTCTCTTTAAAAACTCTTTACAAGTCCTACAGAGTTACACATCGAAGCTAAAGCAAGATGTGTTTGAGTAATCAATCAGCCTACTGGATCTACATTTTGGGTAATATTATTAAATTAACCCAGCTGCTGAAAAATGAGCCTTTCATTATAAATCAAAACTTTCTTCAGAATCTAAAGGTTGCATTTTATCATAAGTTTGACTTTTTGACCTTTTAACCTTTTTATGAAACACTGGAAAGAAACTAAAACATACTGGTAGTCGATATGTTCTGAAAGTGACAAACCATTTATTCCTAGAATAATTGTAGTTTGTGGGTTCAGTAGCTTGTACACAGACAGGAAGTGTTCCAGTTATTAGTTATTTTTTACTTCACAAGTGTTGATTGGAGAGTTGTTTGTCCACACTGAGCTGATGTGGTCACAGGGTGGCCGGTGACAGCCATCAGTGTTTCTTTCTCCTAGTTAAAATACCACTGATGATTTGGTAGCTTTTCTGCCTTTTCAAAACAAGACACTCGATGATCTGAATCAGTTTAATATATGCGAGATGAATATTATGTGGCGTGATGCAGAGAGCGTCTTCTCATGCTGAAACGTCCTTGAGCAGGGTTGCTGAATCCTGACCACCTGGAATAGTATTGGTCTGTAGCTGACCTTTGACCTCCTGAGAGCGTCTTTGAGAGTGTATCTTCCTGCCATTTTACTTAGCCCATGCTGTCCACTCCACTTTGACCTAGAATGGATTAAATGGTTACAGAACATTACTCAAAGTATTAATGACGTTATCATATCAAATACATTTCCTCAGTTCAAAGGATTACTGGACACAGGAGCTACATTCAATTATTGCCTCATGAAAAATAAAATATTTTTTATTCTCTTTATTTATTAAATTGTGATCCCTTACAGTAGTTACTTCTCAAAGGGGAAAAGACAAACTTTTATAATCACTACTCTGTACCTCCCCACCAAAAATAATATAATTATTAATATGCGAGTGGACAAACAACTCTCCAATCAACACTTAACAATCCTAATGCTAGTACTTCTACCACTCATGTTTCTTCTACTATTACTAACATTATTAATTATAATGATCAATATTATTATTATTATAATTATTATTACAAGCTCTGATTTTCTGTGGCAAAATGTGACTCAAAATGTAGATTACATTTTTTTTAAATTGAAGGACAATTATTAACACTTAATCAGTTGTGTGTGTGTGTGTGTGTGTGTGTTATGTGTTGGTGAACCCTGCTGACACTGTTCATCCCGGCACAGTGTCCAATATAAAGATGTGTTCAATGTAAATATGTAAATTAGCTGTTTGTGTAAAAGACTGCAGTGATTTTTTTTTTTTTTATAGCAGCCACTCACTCAGCATGCAAGTAGCTGACAGTCCATACAGTATTGGCCCCCTCCACAAAAACAAAGAAAAAGGTCTTTCCAGCTACAAGAAAACATAAAAAAAGAGAGAATCCTTTGCTCACGTAGATGTTCGAGACGAGGATGAACGCGCATGGAGTCGTCTTGGAAAGCAGCGGATGGGCCAGCCTGTCACGGGCTTGTGTGTGTCTTGTCACTTAAGTAAAGCCAGCGTAATCCTGTAAGGGCGGATGAGTAGACAGACATGTGATGCCCCACTTGTTTCTTAGGTGGAGGGTGGTGGAGAGAGAGGGGGGGGGGCTGGCAGGCATTACTGGCCAGATGGAGAGGCTTTGAAGTGTGTGTGGGCGTGTGACTGATTAGACACAACACTTGATACTTTTTTCAGATGAGTTTTTCAGTAATAAAACACAACACCTTGTTCTAGTGTCTAATAGGTGAAGTGCAGGTGGTGTCGGATCCAGATTTTGATTAGTTCAACTTTAAGTGAGTTGTGCATTTTGTTTGCGCATGAGCAGCACCAGTCACTCTGGCCATCACACCCAATTAGCAGAGACTTCCTGTCCTCGCCCTCACCCCCCTCTGCTAGATTAAATCCATTACATCGTACCTATCGACTGCGCACTTTGCCCTCCTCAAGGACGACACACATTCTCAAACTTGAGGGTGGTTCACTTACTGAAAAGCAGATCTCAAGGTGCTTTCTCAGATCTCCGAGGTAGTCGTGTAGCGTGTCTGTCAATGAGTCTTTAATGGGCGGAGATGAGCGCCACCAGCAGCACCAGACTGAGCCCCAGTCCGAACTTACTGCAGGTGAACGAGCCGAAGCGCTATGGCTCCACGTTGTCGCTGGAGGAGAAGTGTGAGCAGTCTTTCTTCCTCTTTTACTACTACAGGATGGAGGATGAGGCGGTGCTGGACCGGGGGGCATCCTTACTGAAGCACATCTGTGACGAGGAGGAGGTAGAGGGTAAGTTTGATTTCTCTGCATGTGATTTAAAAAAATAAAAAAGTTTTGAATCTCTATATTGAGTCATTTATCTAAAAACGATGCTACCTTAAACCAATCATTTATTTTTTCCTAAACAACCTCAGTTCTTCTGAATTGCATTTTTCTGAAGTAAGGGTGCTTATTGAGAATAACAGGAAGGGCGTTGTTTAGCCTTTCGGAGACTGCCAAATTTCGCGCACTTCCTCCATGTACGCTGTGACGCTCACCTGTTTGGCGAGCTGGCTCGAGAAAGATGTAGAACACAGCATGTGATCCTGTGTTTACCTCACTAATCCCCTAACAGACAGACAGGACAACAGACAGAAAGGAGAAAAAATCAATTAAAGTGCCGGTATGCTGTGCTAAAAATGTAGTTGATAACTTGTAAGAAGTAAAACTCAGATATAGTAATATTATGAATGTATTCTATATAGTAATTGACTGGTAAACATTAAATCTTGTTTGTAAAGCAGATTTCAAAATTGAGTGAACCCGTGTTAAAGTTTCTGTCTTAATAACATAATCAGATAAGGTGTGCTTTTGTAGTTGCTTTAGTATTTTAAATGTTATATCCCAAACACTTCCTTGCTAAAATATACTACATTATTCTCATTTTGGACCAAGTTGGCATGGAGCCAGCTACTTGCAAGTTGTTTTAGTGAAAATATTTTCAGCCCTCAGAGTCTCTTCGCTGCTCGTGGTCCTTCTTGTTGTCTAGAAGCGAGGTTAAGTTTACATGGTGATGTCATCAGCCTGCACCCAACATCACAGGTTTCTTGGTTCCAGTCCAGCAGATTAAAGGGCCTGGCATGGAGCCAGTTGCACCATCCAAGAACCTCATGTTTTGTTTTTTTGGCAGAAGTACTCAAACAGGTTCCAGTAGCCATTTGTTTTTTTTCGTTTTTGACGAGGACAAAATCCAGGACAAGAACCCAGATTTGTTTTCTCTAAGTGACTAAACTCTGAAACTAAATTGTAGTTTGCATTAAATTCCATAATGTTTTGTGCTCCTTTACAACAGATCATGTATGTTACATTAAAATGCGTGGTGTAGAGTTTCATACATTTTTACATGGAGTTTCTTCACCAATAAACTATTAGTTTCTGTACAGTGTGAATCTAGTAGACCCATCATTCAAACTGGCTAGCATCCAACTCTGAATGAATAACTAATTCTGTCATGACAAATAATAATGTTAGGACATGCCCACTTTTAAATGTTCAGATCAAATTCCTACCAACATTATGTCCCACCTGCTTATGCTGTTTCCCTCAAATACATCACGATACGGAAGCTAGATACTCTCAGAATGCCGCTTCATCTCGACTTTACGCAAGCTTCAAAAGTCTTATTGATTTTCACACTGTGCAGAAGCAAATGTAAAACAATGGCTACGTCGCCTGGTTTAACTGGTCTGCGGTATGTTTTGATTTGTAGTAAACTGGTCTGATCCTTTTTAAGTAACTTAGTTGTACACATGATTAAAATAACAACAGAGGCAACGCTGGAATTTGCACAGCAACGCTGGAGGTCAACATTTTATCAGGTGTCACCTCAGCTTGAACCCTGCTTCAACCTCTCACTTCATGTGCGTAACCAGTGCCTCAGCTGTGTCTGTGTGTGTCCTCGTCCGCTGGTTAAATCTCTTTTTGTGGTCTCCGCTGAGCTCCGTTTCCTCCCTGCGGCTCGCTCACAGCCGATTACAAAAAACCAACACAAACAGATGAGGTAGCTTGACATTTCTCACATTGTACAAGATAAAGGTCTTTTATCTGATCCTGATTAGTCTGTGGTTTCACTCAACTCTGTGTCACAGACCGTGTCGATGCTCAAGAGAGACGATTCAGTTACGCAGCCTAAACACTCGCATGTGTGACCTTATGTTAAAGCCATGTTTTAAGATATTGCCCGTTACTGCCGAGTCAGAAGCGAAGAGGAAGAGTGATAATTTCTTCTGACAAATAGCCCAACTTATCAACCCCTCTCCCCCTTAATCTTCGAGTATATTTTTAAAGCTGTTTCGTATTAGCATGCTGTCCGTGCTCTGTGGCGTGCTGCCATCCTCCCCACTGGTCTGGGCAGGTCCCAGCGCCGCGGTAACTGGGGAAACTGGCGGTGGCGTTGCCTCTTCTCAGAAATCTGGTGAGCGAAACAAACCTCCCAACAAACACTAGGATTTTATATCATTCAGTGTGTGCTTACGGGCAGCTCCAAAAGAACTTCTCCTTCCACACAGAAAAGAGGAGGAAGTCGTTACACAAAGCTGCTCTGGCAGTGTGCAAATCTTCCTTTCCAGCTCCTTGACTCAACTATTTTTTATTCCTTCTCCTTCATCACTCCTCTTATTCTCTCACCTTCTTTCTTGGTGTCGTTCAGCCTGTGGAAGCGTCGTCACGCTCGGCTTTATTGCTCATCTATCAGCGCTAATAGCACTGTGGTCCTTATTTCTTTCTGTCTCTTTATGTCTCTGTTCTCTTTTTATTGTCGCTGTGCAGCCATCTGCTTCTTGGTCTTGTTCTAAAGCCCACTTGCTGTATGGCACATCTGAAAGCTTCTTTGGTCAGCTCCAGTGTTACTTAATAAACCAGTGTGAAGGTAAAAGGTAACACAAATAATACTAGGCATATATGAGTCATTGTGTTATAGTTATATCCCATATATGAAGTAGGTTGTATGCCAAAACACAGCACAATTGATGTATTGGTCCTAAGAAGAGGTCCAATCAGCTGTGGGGGTGTACAGACGCCCTCTTTGTCACTAAAGGCAGGACAACTTGCATCTTTATCACTGGGTGCGCTCCAAAACCTGACTGGCATGTACCGGTTTGGGCATAGTTTCACAGTGACACATGCTCCGCATATTGGCTTGAATTGACTGCTTGTTCGCCATGTTAACAAAATACCATGACAATACAGACGAATAAAAAGCATATTTCACAAATGGGAAAAAAAATTCAGGTAAACTCTCAGCCAACAATAAAAAAATATGAAACGATTAAAGTTTAGTGCAGCATTTTTGACCAGCAGACAGAGATTGAACTTGTTTCCTCGCCCTTTCTGCTACGTACTGTACTTTGTTTCCTAGAGTGGATTAATTGTTGTTCTGTTTGGCTGACGATGCCGGCAGGATTTTTAGCCATGTAAGATTGATTATGTGTTTTTATGTTATCTTATAAACATTGAACAGGTACCATCTTTGTTGAACCGAAATCTTGTCTCTCTCTGTCTCTTAACTGTTGACAGTTTTGAACATTTTTCTTTAAGCAAACTGCAGGAAAATATTCCCTCTGAATTCCAGTATTCCTTCACGTTTTAGGTCAGACGGGAAACCTTGTTAGCTCTTCCTCGTGTCTGAGGCCCAGCGCTCGCTTGGTATGCTCAACCGTCGGTGTCAGTGAATTTAGATGAACCCTTTAAAAAACAAGGCATTGTGGTACGAGTGAATAATGCATGCTGTTGTGCTTCAAGAGAGATGGTTGTTTGTTGCGTTGAGGGGTTCAGCCACTTCCTGGTTGGGTCATGTTCAGTGCTTGGCTCAGCGTTACCCGATGTGCTCCAAAAGGCGACGTTTGACACGAATTGCACTGAGCCTTTTGTTTCAGGAGGACTTTTGATGAGTTCTCTGAAAGGTTGCTTTCTAGTGAAAGCTATTGGAGAGAAGGTATAAAATGATTGTTTTTTAATATTATTTACTTGAAATACAGTATGCCACTACTAAAACTAAACCCTGAAACTGAAAAGCAATCCTTAGTCAGCTTACAAAGTATTGACCGCAGTGGCCTTTTTAAACTCTACTGGCATGCACAGTACTGTTTGTATAGACAAGGGATACTCCACCCATAATCAATCCTTAAATATCAAACACTTACTATACACTTAGTTGCCAGTTTATTAGGGAAACCTACCAACAAAAAGGAATGCAGGCAAGGGACCCATTTCAACTGTAGGAACTTTTCCAGGGGCCCAGGAACCATTTATGGAACTCGGGAGCCTTGCCTGTGTTTCGACTGGAGGTTCGAGACTTAGTACCTCAGCAACGGTTCTGGGTGCCCGGCCCATCATTTCTGATGGGGAAGGAATTTATGGGGCTGAATTTGCATTGCTGAATAAGTGCTACACTTTGCACACAGCTTCATTCACACAGCCATTTATGTTGCATCATACTGAGAGGTGCTTTTAATAATGTGTAACCCATTTATATTGTGAAAGTAGAGTAAATAATAAAAACATTGCATCACAACTACTGTACATCTTCCATAATGACCCTAAAGTTGAATAAAATGAACATTATAACCTTCATGAAGGCAGGCTGCATTACTTTAACTAGGTGTACTCACAAACTCGTCTTAACTTCACTGAAGAATGATGGATTGCATTGGTACACCCGGGTATGTGTGGATTATATACCTCCTGGAGTTTCACACCTACGCTAGTAATAAGGAGAATAAGTGCCCTGAACCAGATACCTTACCTAAAAATCAGCCACATGACCAGCATTTCTGAAAATAGATGTATAGCATGTTTGCATGAAATGGTGTTGGTATTGTGCCAGCATACATAACAGGGAAGTAGTCATGCCAGCAGTCATGGCGTCTTCACTGCTCTGTCTATTTCTTTTTCTGTCCAAACATTTGTTTTGACAGTGTACTGCAACCTCTACAACCCTGCTCTGCTGCGCTGTCTTGACAATGTGAGAATGTTCCGTGTTTAACTGAATTGACAAGTGGTCAAGATTGGGTTGATGTGATGTATTTTATTTTTCAGCACTTCTCAATATGGATTTTATTTGTGTCTTGTCCCTTTCAGGAAGACAGCTGTGAAGCTAAAGTGCATCATTTACACCACAGCAGTGTGAATTTGCCAGGATGTGTAGTGTCAGAGAGTTCATCCACTGTTCTGCTTTTTGCAGGTCACCACACCGTTTACATCGGCGTGCACGTGCCCAAGAGCTATAGGCGTCGGAGGCGTCACCGTCGAAGAACCAGCCACAAGGACAGAAAGGAAAGGTTGACGGAGAACACCTCTGACAAGTCGGACACAGAAAACAATGATGAGGCCAGCAACAGCATCCTCAAACCTCTCAGTAAGTTCTGATGGTCTCCGTGTCAGGGCTGATTAGGGCTCATGTCTGTCTTGGCTGAAGGCTGCTCTCTTTTCCAGAAAAAAAAGCCCCCGTAACTCCCCGTGACCCCAAAGAAGTTGCTGAGTCCACTAAGTGGCCAGAAATAGCCGTGCATGTCCTGCTGAGTGACAAGTCGGCTTCGACAGAGCAGAGTGAATTCTCATTGGAAGTAATGCCTACTCAGATATAATTGTACCAGTACTGATATGAGTCTCTTGAGTACAGCGTGTAAGTGCACGCCTTCCTGTGCTTTCGTCCTTGGGTGCAGACATAAGTGTATCTGTCTTTGGATGCGTGCGGTTGCGTTAGCATCTATATGTGTTAGTGCTTGCCTTCTTGGCTGGCTGGCGCTGCTTTCGTCCCGTAGAGTGTAAAGTACAATGTGCCCTCAGGCGCAGCTGCTGATGCTCGGACAAAAAGCTCCGGCCAGTTTGAGGGAAACATGAGAGAGAGAGGGAGAAGGAAAATGTTACACTGGGTGATCGTGACTTAAGATGAAAGTTGAAGAGCCCAACTCTTACTGATGTCAGCAATTTTTAAAAGTTAAGGTTTGAATCAGCATAAGTTCTATTTCCATTAAACCTATAGACGTGATTTTACAATCGATTTTATAATGTCACAGAAATCACTGCGATTTCAAAATGATGTCAATTTGCCATTTTTTAAAAATGAAACCGGTAAAATATATATATTTATATATGAATAAATTTATGACCGTAGTTTATAGCCTGAGGATCAGGAACTGAGGGGCCTCGAGATCAATCTGAAGGGGTCGCAAGAGAAATAACAATTGAGAAAAGCTTAAAAAGAATCATTCTGGAGAGTTTCAAGTCCTCTAAAAGTTAATATTAAAATATGAGAAGGGAATGCCTACTGTTCAGTTCACATTAAAAATATATTCCAAATCCGTCAAATATCCATATTTCACTCTTTTCACCTTTTTCACCTGCTGAAACATTATTGCATAATATGAAATAAGTAGGTGGCAAGAGGGAAAAACATCCTCGATTCCAAAAAAAAAATTTAAAAATTAAAAAACCCATTCCCATGTAAACCCTACACACCTCAGTTTGTTTACAGCAACACTGGTAATTCTCCATTCATGGAAAAGTGCGGCCACGTCAGCAGGAGAATGTGAGCATTGACGTTTTGTTAACAGTCAACACTGTGTGGTACTCTGAAGGTGTTACTGAAGTGCACTGTGAAATGAGCACACACAACAGCTGGTACTGTTGTACAGGTAGCGCTTCATTTACTTTATTGTGTGTAAACCGATGTTTGTAAAATGTATTTTCCATTTGATGTGAACCATTAAGACACTGTTGCCACTTGTCCCTTTCATTGGTTATATACAAATTATTTTGTTTGACAGGATGTAACAGATTTCCTACTTATTTCCTGCCCTTTGTGATTGTTGAAGCTATGAACAGAATAGCAAATAGGGATATTTTCTGTCTTTTGCAGTGCAGCCTCACAAGGCCAGTGTGAGCCTGAGCCCACCTGCAGTGTTCTGGCTGAGTTGATAAATCATAGCTGCATTTGCTTAAAAAAAAAAAAAGACTTGTACATGCGATCAGGTAACACGAGATGTCAGTTTCCAGTGTTGCTAATTACAAGTGCAATTTACACACTGATAGTAGAGTTCATAAAAGGATTGCACAGCCACTAAACCAAATAAGACAAAAAGAAAACCTGTATAATTCTCAAAGCACCTACGAAAGGTAAAATGCACTAACTGCGCTGCCAAGTAAATAGTGTCTCAGTGCTATTTGCATGTATTTAAACTGGATAGAATATGCAGGCATTTGGTGCAAAAAAGTTGGTGGTAACTGAAGTGCAATTATTCATTTATTATGTTTTCATTTATTTAAGGGGTGTCCTGCCCGCAGAGTTTCCAGTGATCGTTGCCAGGCGAAGGCACCATCATGCCACGCGTGCTCGTGCACTTTCTGATTGTAGCTCCCGCCCTAAAAGGTTTTCTCCTCTCTCTGCTATTGTCCTGCCTACTGTGTCCCAGGCACAAAGCCACCGTTTACAGACTTTGCCACATGGATAATTGTAATCAGATGCAAACCAAGGGCAAAAACCTTATGGGCGTGTTTGTGCTGTGATATCATTAGTGCAATGCCTTTTATGAATCAGACCTTGAGACGGGGCAGATAGAGGTTGCAAGTGACACGCAATGCATGGTGCTATCAGCGGCTGTTGGTCATGAGAGGGTATTAAGCAGAATATAGCTTATAGCTACATATTAGTAAATGTACAGTAACTTTGGACTGAAGCTTGGCGACAAAAGGGGGTTTAAGAGAATGAAGCTAATATTAGCTTAAATGGGTTGCAAATGAAAGGAAAAACCAATACAAAGTTTCTTAGTAAGTCATAGATTTCCCAAGTCTATATAGACCACTATTCTTCAAAAAGATATTACTCTGCAGCATTTCCTCCCACTTGGTGTTTTGATAATGATGGGGTCCAAAATCTCCCGTCTGTGTTCAGCAGAGTTGACTAGTTAATCTAGTAACTGTGAAGGCCAGAGTATGAATACTGTACCTCTTGCATCATTTTCGTACCTGTCTATCTTGTTTAACTTGCTGGCCTAGCTGACCTCTCCGGGTCAAATTAACCATATAGCCTATAGCTATCAATCTGGGAAAGCTAGTGTGCTAGCCTAATGACCTTCCAACATCCCAAATGTCATCAAAACATTTTCTTCCCCAGTCACTTTTTTCCAATTAAGAAAAAGTTTATTTGTGTACTTGTGTATTTGTGACTCTCGAGCAGCCCTGCCTTTAAGAAATGTTGGTGCAACTTATTCTCGAATCTGCAGGCATCTGTCAGGCATGCAACAATTGACAGGCATGCAGTATATCTAATGCCCTCCTGCTGTTGTTCACTGCCGTCCTCCGTGGTACTCTCTCTGGGACACATGGCCGCCCCCAGGGGGAAGGCCCTGTTTCTGTAATCCTCTTGTTTGGTCAGATGGACACTGCAGGGACTGCAAGTCTATCCTCCTGGTTACATGTGGATCCACTGCAGGGCCATTTGACCCCCGCTCATTTTGATGAGCATTTTCCCAAAGCTTTTCCTCTTCCTCTTTTGTAGGATCAAATGCTCTCTGGAAGTGGATTACAGCGATTACTTAGAGACTTGGTTCTTTTACAAATGGGTTTAGTTTCCCAAAGTCAAAGAGAGCAAGCTAAAGACTGCTGTGATGTATTCTGGGTTATTTTCTTTGTGAATACGTCCTCAATTTAATGTAGTTGCCTCGCTGGAAGGATACCTGCCTCTCTCCGAATTGAAAGCACAATCCTGAGATTTATTAATATTTTCAAAATTGATTAGATAAATGCAAAGGTCGAGGTAGAAACCTGGCTGTTTGTTTCTGGTATTGAAAAGTTGACATTACATCTATTACTATTAGCACAGACTTTTCAGTGAGAAATGAACATGGCCTGACGAGGACAAGGATTATGTGTCTGGTCAGGATAGACTTCCCCACTAACGCCCCATTAGCCTTCCTTTTCTGATTCTGCTTGGTAAAAATAAATTATTATTATTATTAACATCGTTTTCACACATCACTTAGTGATTCTCCTGTGCCCGAACACTACAAACAGGGTGGAAAGAAGCCTGTAATTGTGAGGCTAAGCTGCGTAACAGGCTTAGAGATATTCTTCAGTGTCACAGCAAATAAAAAAATAAATGATATCAGGAGAAAAGGTCTCTTGGTATTAATTGGATAAACTACTTAAACCTTTGAAAGGCCATTTTATTTGAATCTGTGTCTTTCTGGACATGAGTTATTGTTGTGATGAGGTAATCGTCATTGATTGACACTTGGATCAACAATGTCCCCTGCCCCATCACAGCCACAGTCTTTCTTTAATCAATTTGTTCTCATGTGAATGTACACGCAAGAGCTTTATTTCAGCCAAGATGGGACATTTCAGGGGGAAAAGGCAAAGACGATCAATATTATTTCTCATTCTGCACAGTGATTTAGATAAAATGGCTCTGCATGGAGATTTTTAGCTTAGTTTACAGAAGATGTACAGCTAGCTACAGACCCACTGTCAGTGCACCTGACTCATCTAATTGACTTCAGTTAATGATAAATGACTTTCAGCATGGAGTCAGACAGTGGACATGAACGTACACGAGGTTGTTGCCATCAGTTGAAGGTGGTTTTATGGTTAGCCAGGTTTGTAAACGCTGCACAGCACACAGCATGAGTGAAACTATGGCTGTGCCCACATTCAGTGTCTCGTGGCGACCTTGTATCCTGGTGTATTTAGACTACCGTCGGTGGAGAAACGGGAGTGTCTGCTGTTCTGTGATGGATTTGTGGCCTTGTAAGATTGATGTCATTGGTGTAAAACTGAGTCGGGATAAAAGGACGACAGATATTTTAGATCATTGAAACATTTTCTTTAAGCATACACTGCTACTGTTTCTAAACTGTTTTTGCAGAACTGATAACAGTATGGTTGAGTCGTCTTCTGTTAAATCATTTTGTCGTCTTGAAAGCACAGAGAATAATGTACTTCAATATATACCTGCAGACCTCAAAGTAGTCATTTCATTTCAGGTTATGCCCCCCACCCCTCCCAGCTGGTATTTGTTACGTGGTCATCATAACTTGCCCACTTCAGCTATCACAACAGAATACCAGAGCTAGATGGTCTGGGTCTAAATACTGTGCTCTCAATGAATCCCTCTCTGGGTGTTACTCTGCATTCAGCCCAGTCCCTGTTCGCTGCCTTTGTGCAAGCTTCCCTGCATACTGAATGTCAGACTTTGTGGCTTGGAAAACATTTCCTGTACTCTCTGTGATCCTCTCTTTGCTTTGAATGAGAGGCACGGTGTTGCATTATCATTGCACATACAGTCACACACAGTGATCCCATGTAGACATTTACTGTGCTGACTTTTTCATAAAGGTCAGAGGAGATGGAAGGTATTTGTGTAGGATGCATGTCAAGAGTGGGACTAAACAGGCCTTTAGTGGCAGCCACACCAAGCTTTCTGCTGGGCAGCGGGCATTCTTCCTCCATCCCCTATCCCATGAGCCTCTGCTGCTGGGACAAAGTCCTCTTTGTATGCCCATGGCTCTTGGCTAGAGCACACAGAGCTTTGAAATTGCGTTTGAACGATGGGATTTTCATTTCTATCCCTCCTTTTCGTGCTTGCTCTCACCCCTCTTTGCTTTCACTCTGCACTGAGCCTCACCCCCTAAACCTTCTCACCCAGCCTCCCACCCTTCTCTTAGCAACTACTCTAGTGGGACAGTATTGCATTGACACCAAACACTGCTTGTTACCAGCTTGAGCTTTTGCTGGATTTCATGGATATGCAGAATCGGTTTCTCAGGAAGAATTAGAAAATCTCGACATCTTGAGATGCCCACTGTGTATTAGAAGCATTAGAGAATTCATTTTTAATAGACAGTTTCAAATGTACACGTCTTTACCTTTCATAGGGAAGAAAATACCAGTTTAGTATTTGTGGATTTGTTGTATTGGAAAGAAAACACCTTCACTGCCTTGCTTCATTTGTATTAACTGTATGCACATTTAAGGAATACTGCAGTAGATGTGTGAGCCCACATCCCTGAGGCTTTGATTCTCACCTTGCACAGCTTGCTATTGTTTGCATGTAATTTTGGCCATATAGGTATTTAAAGCTTGTTTTAACTGTTTACTGTAATCAGTGGATATAAGCGTCAGCTAAATGTGTGAAACACACATGTAAATTATTCCACCTACGGTGTTATTAAACAGGTCGCGGTGACTGAAGCTAGTTGCAGCTTGTGGAAATGTTTGTGTGTGTGGGAGTGTGTGTGTATGTGTGTGGGAGTGTGTATGTGTGTGGGCCAGCAGACAGTTTATCCCCCACCTAGTAATCTTACAGCTGCTTGTCTGGCTCGTACCTGCTGTTATTGTGCTGCAGAAAACACAATAGGAGGAAACTTCAAGCCTTCACCTCATTTACTATTTGGCCACTTACTGCTGAATGAATGAATTAATGAATGAATGACTCAATGTGGTGGGCGATAAATAAACTAAGTGTGGTGTTTATGTACATTTCTAAATCTCACCTGCAAATGAAAGTCCAGTTAGTCCTAAATCTAACTTAAGTAGTTTTGTTGCCTAAACCTAAGTGCGTCTGTATGAGGTGCAGAGGGGCTTGACATGAGTGATCAACCATGTAAATAGACCACCTTTTGAACCTACTAGTAGGTGTTGCAGGCCCCTTCTAACCCTTATCTGTGAGGCTGATAACCATTGATAACAGCCATTCAATCAAGTGATAACATTTCAAATGTGATTTTTCAGACTGACAAGATTCAGAGTGAAAGGGAGACACTGAATTAAACATATTAAATAAAATTGAGTTAGTCAACACTCTGCTGCCAAAATATTAGCAAGCGGTTATGTAATCAGCTTGAGAGGACCCCCACTTACATAATGCATTTCTTAACTCCGACCTAAACCATCATAAATTCATGCCTGTACCGTTTACTTTCACCAAAACTGAATTCTGAACCCAAACCCGAAGCCATGTCTTAACTCTCGAAAAGCCCTTTGAAAATGAAGACCAGACAAAATATCCACATTTTCCACAAAGACCTGGAACTCAGTGGTATATAGTATATGGTTTATAGGGAAGCACATTCAGGCCAGTCAGAATTGTGACTTTTTAAAAACATTAATTTGATCTAATTCAGTCCAACTTTTATATAAACTGTCTTTTTGCATGAAGATCTTTGAAAGTAAGCTTCCTGGGTACTGATGCACCATGCGCTGTGTTCAAATATTGTTTCCACTTGTTGGAACGAGCTTTGATGGAGTCAACCATTTACAACATGTTTGAATAGCACTGAAAAGTATAATTTATGTATCAGACCTGTTGAAATTCTGTTTGTGTTGCTCTCTTAATATTCAAATGAGAGAACAAGCGGTAGGAAAAGCCCGAGCCTCTACTAAAGAATAGGCCAGTTTGTGAACCATTTCCTAATTGTTAATGAGGGGCTCCAGGGCTGCTTGCCAAGGCCTGTTTAAACAGAGGGGGCAGAGAGGGAGAAGGGGCTAGCTGTGGGGACACTGTCACTGAGGGGACCCCTAAACTCCATTGGCCCCCTCCTACCTGGTTCACAAAGTGCTGGAACAGGCAGCTGGGAGCGACTGTCACTTCCACCCGAGACTTTAATGAGGGTCTAGCTGCCGCTTTGGGACTCTGGTGAGCTTGTGTCACTTGCCGACTGCTATCTGAGGAGCAAACCCTGGGTCAGCTGATTTGGAGAGTAAAGGGGGGGTCACTGAGTTTTTAAAGATGTCCAACAACAACAATAATCAAGAGGAGGAGAAGGAGGAGAAGGAGGAAAAGGAAGAGGACACGGAGGAGAAAGGAGAGGAAGTCATGGTGAAAATCCCACCGCCTCCACCTCCTCCCGAGGTCAACGGGAAGGGTCCAGTCGAGGAGGGCAAGCCGGTGCCCAAAACCTTGCCTAACGGGCACCACTGCCAGCCTATGAACCGCAGTATCTTTCCCCTCTCCACAGTCTCGCCGGCAGCCGAAAGAATCCGCTTCATCCTCGGGGAGGAGGATGACGGCCCGGCGCCCCCACAGCTCTTCACTGAGTTGGATGAGCTGCTGTCGGTGGATGGACAGGAGATGGAGTGGAAGGAGACGGCCAGGTAAGGACCTCCGGCTCAGACTTGGGGCTTCCTCTCAATGATCCCGTATGTGCACCCTTGATTTTACAGTTGTTATAATGTTTAGAAACCTCCTCCATTGACCTTCACACAAAATATAATAGTCGTCTGTGAAAAGTCATCTTCACAGCAACATTCTTGTCTCATTTTATCATAAAAATGTAAAATATCTGTTTACTGTAGTGCTTTTAAACGGCCGTCCCAGAGCCAAATAACTGAACAAACATTTGTAAACTCGGTCTAAAATCAGTCCTTCTGACATTATTTGCTGGAGCAGCATAAAAAGAGAGCACCGAGGGTTTCACAGGTTTCTCCTGTGTGGCCCGCTAGTGGGATGTGATGGGGTAGAGATGGGATGATTGTTTATATGTCATTAGTGTTGGATGAGTGAAGCTCTCTCAGGGGGAAACTGGATCCCTGGGCTGCTGTTTGAGCCTCAAAATGAGTTAATTTGTTATCCTAACCTCTGACCAATTGTACCGCACATAGAAGTTACATTTCGGTTCACTGTTGGTTGAATGATTTGCAGAGAAACTCAACTGAAGAACTCTGCTGTCAAAGTCTTTCAGTGTACTTTAAAAGTGCTTTTACTTTTGCTTAAGAAAGCTTTTTAAAGCTAACTTTTGTTTTGATTCAAGTTAAAAGTTGCGTAGAGTCTTTTCCAGCATTAATGTTGACAGATGATATGAGTGTCCAGTTTCTGTGACGCCGCCTGACAGACACAGGAAATTGACACTAGATTAAGGTGGGCTTTAACAGAGTCAATATGTCAAAATTCAAAAGGTGACACTACAGCTTGTCAGTCCTTCCCATACGGACGTATGATTATTAAACCTCCTTTTAAGGCATAAATCAATTTGTTTTAAACTAAGGTTTAATTAAACATAAGACAAGTACAAAGACATTTTCTCAAATAGGATAGAAGTGAAAAATGTTTGTCTTCTGGGGATTTCTCTGTTGAGAGTTTCAACTAAAGTAAGGAATCATTGCATGAGGATCAGCAGGGTTAAATAGTTCCAGACCCTTCAAAAAGTTTTAATACTTTTTTATATTAGAAATTACAAAAGGTGAAATAAATCAATGCTGCACCTTTTAACGCCAAACTTGTTATTCTGCAAATGACTGCAGAGATTAAGACCCGGTCCAGTGTCGCACCAAATGCACTCGGGGAACTCAAAATGAATAAAAGATCTCACAAGCGCTGGGATGTGCTGGCTGTCCCCCAAGTGCAATGTTGGCAGCCAAACTGGGCAAATGAAACAAGTGCTCAGTACCAGTTCACTTTCTCATCTCCGTGACTCTGAGGGGGGGCGAGTGAAAATAGAAATGTAAAATACTGTTTCTGAAATTAAGATCATTTTACCATAAACATAAGAAAGAATTGAATTCCCATACAGTCCTATACAGTGTATACACATTTGATAATTGATCACACGTTTCTCAATGATATGTTTTTCACTTTTCACACCACTTTTACAACGCTAGGTCGCAAATTCAAAGGATCTTGACCCATTCAACAATAATCATTTTGAGATGTCCTTTAGTTTTCGTTTGTGTGTGGGTGTAAGTGTGTGTGTAGGTGTGTGTGTAATTCTCCGGTGTTAGATTTGTGATAGAGCTGCAAAACCTCTATTGTATATAGACACGTGCAATGTGTTCATGCAGTCATATTTAATGTGAAAGGTGGCGAGTTGCCTACTGACCCTGTTGTTTAGTCCTGTAATGTAGCTTGATGTCCCACAAGGTCAGTTCATCATTCTCACTGAATAGCAGTTTCATATACTTTAAGTACTTACCAAAGATTTTGGCATTAAATATGCTAACATCAAACCTTGTTCTCTTTTTGCCTGTAACTGTCTGAGTTCCCAGTTTAATCCAATCCTTTCTTTCCCTTTGGCGTTTCTCCAGGTGGATCAAGTTTGAGGAGAAGGTAGAGAAAGGAGGTGAGCGCTGGAGTAAGCCCCACGTGGCCACGCTGTCCTTACATAGCCTTTTTGAGTTGCGGACGTGCATTGAGAAAGGCACCATCATGCTGGACATGGAAGCTTCCACGCTGCCTCAGGTTGTTGGTAAGTTGGCTGCACGTCACTTGTCAACTTATATCTGTAACAAGATAAATTGCATTACAGTCAGGCGCAGCTAATTTGCATTGGCTAGTGTGTTTTTTGGAGGGAATGTAATACCACTCAGATTATGGTCAATGCAGGAAGTTCTTTGACATTGTGTGAAAAGTTGTTGGGTTTATAAAGCGCATGATTTGTACACGGGAGACTGGCTTCTGCCTCCCATATAATGTTGAAAAGTTAGTGTTGGTTTTTCCAACAATTGACCAAGAAGCAGAATCATTAATGCGTTCAGTTTCAAAACCCCTGGATCCTACACTTCCCACAATGCAGCTTGATTAAGTGCCTTTCTTAGACTGTCTCTGCTTTCTAAACGCCCATGGCTTTCAGACTCTAGCCTAGCCTTTGTGTTTTTTTACATTTATCCTTTTCAAGCCCAAATTGAAAATAAGATGAAGTTTTCTCTGAGTTGTCGGAACTCTCCACCAGAGGAACACAGGTCATTAAAAGTTCTCCCCACGATTATCAAATTGACATGTAAAATGGGCCCTTTTTAAGCATGACCAAGTGTTTAGGCGCAACATTACCCACCAGTACTGTAGTTGTGCCTAAATGTAACCATAACAACTTAATGCTGCTTTAATTGCAAAGAGCGGATAAAAGCCACAGACAAACACATTAATAGAAAACACATTTAATGTAAACATGATCCATTATAAAAAAAATAAAAATAAAGTAAATTAGCTGCAGGTGAATGTTAATTGCAGGAGACAGGATGTCATTTAATCACTCAATTTCCAGTGAATATTGCAATTATACATAAGTATTTTTGGGGGTGTTTTGTAATGTGTACTTTTTTATTTTTATTTACACATTGACTCTAATAAAGGTCAGCAACTTCCTGCCTGCGATACAAGATTTGATGGGCCCTGTGAGGTTCAGCCTAGTCCGAGCTGATCTATAGAGTTGCGTGCCGGTTTATGGATCGAGGGCTCTGAGGTTTTCTTCCTTCCTCTTCTTTGCTTTTAGCAAAAGGCCAGAGCTGTACTGTACTTTGGATTACAAACAGTGAGGGACTCAAATAGTAGTTTGTACATGGTCACACGGAAACTTCCTAATTTGAGGACAGCCAATCCTCTTCCCATTGTCTGCATGACGGAGCAGGAGGAAGAGTTACCACTCTGAGTGATTAATGTGAAGTAATTGACTGCGCTGCATGGAGCGCGCAGGCCGAGCGGAGCTGGGCCTCTTGCTTTGAGGCCAGTGGACTTGACTGATGGGCCATTAGCAGCACTACCCCTCCACAAGAAGAGAGCAACCGCCTGAGGCTGCTATCTGTCAGCATTCAGGCTTCTGACCTTCTTTTTTAAAAATAGGCAAGACCTTTTGATTGAGCTGTTTCATGATGCCACGGAGACTTTCACACAGGAGCATTACAGTCTGGGAGCCACTAATTGAGCCTTTACAAGGACGAAGACACTTTTTATGATGCTTTGAGTTATTCGCTTTGAGTGATGCTGTTACTAAATTAAGGCTGTTGGGGAAAAACTGCTGCATTAGAGAAACAAATGGAACCAAAACGAAAGCAGGATTTGAAAGAACAGCAGAATAAGATGTGTGTGTCTCACAAATCATCAATCTTTTTTTATTTTATTTACCCATTATCTTTTTTTATTTAATATTTTTTGGTTTTAAAATGCATGATGAATTCAAGTAAAAATTTAGTTAAGTGCTAAAACAATGTTGATGCTGCATATATATAAAAAATTCCAAACAATTAATTGCAGATTGTTGACATTGAGGCTTTTAAAAAAAATCACTGTGCTGGTCTGACAAAATAAGCAACTGTTAGATATGTGTTTGTGTTGTGGTCCTTGTTGTTGGGTGTAATAATGTGGTTTGTCACGTCTTCAATGCAAAACAAAGACTCAAATATTCTTCCCTTCCCTCTGTCTGCACCTCCAGAGCTGATCACTGACAACCAGATAGAGATTGGCCAGCTGAAAGCTGACCTAAAGGACAAAGTGATGTACACGTTGCTACGGAAACATCGCCACCAGACTAAGAAGTCCAACCTGCGCTCTCTGGCTGACATCGGCAAGACGGTCTCCAGTGCAAGTAGGCTGTTTTCCAACCAGGAAAACGGTAATACTGATGCCAGTTTGGTGCAGTCTTCTTTCTTTTTTTAAAACAATGAGATGATTTTAAACCCCTAAAGTTAAGACCCAAGGTGTGCAGTGAGTTTTGAGGGCAGAGAGAAATGCCACAGTGTGCGATAGAGGACACACTGCTGCCCTCCTCTGCACAAACCCACTAATGTGGCACTCAATAGTCCTGAATAAACACCAGCTTCTTCATAGATACTGAAACTTTATTTATTTTCTCAAAACCCCTTCGTGTGAGTGCTACTGTAGTTTTACTACTTCACTAAACCAGTCAGTGACACAAACATTTGATCGCTCTAACGACACTTTTGATTAATATACTCACTGTAGTCTACTAACCGCATTCACAGATGCACAAGACTTGTCAGAGCAGGTGAAGCTGATTTACAAATTGGTGTCGGCTGCAAATTTCAACACTGAGGAGAAGAGTTAGTGCATGAGTTTGACACTGGTGAGAAAAGTCCAGGGCCAAATCATAAACCTGAATTTGGGTATTTTGATAGGATATGACTACTAGAGACAGGAGATATTATCATTTACAGCACTTGAAATCTCTGAAGTTGATATGTGTTCATGTGATTCTCACTTTAACTGTAAATGTTGTTGAAAAATTCAGTAAATTCACGTTTTTATTTACAGCAGAACATCACACAGGACGGGCTGTCTCTTTGCTTCACTGAAAGTTATTAACAAACTATTACAAAGAACTGAATTCAGGTTACTGCAAATGGAACACAAAATAAATAAATATTGACTTAATTGGCCGTTTTTAATAGGATTGTAGTTACTGTATGAAATGGATTTAACGTCAGTCTGCTGTTCACTGCATGTAGGGCTTGTTGGAATTCATTCAGTCACAAAAACCTTTAATAGAAATGACAGTAACAAGTAAACACCTAATCAGACCTTATTGAACAGCAGCAAACTGTTGGTCAGCAACTTTCAGACGAGAGGAAAGTGACGGCCCTAATGCACCCGACGTCTAACTGACATTAACAACACGTGCACAACTGCTTTGATCGTAACTCACTGAGTAACTAGACGTTTCACATGTTGACGATGCAATTATTAATCTGTCAACCAGCCATGGGTCTTTGGAAAGTGAAGCCATTTATTAGCTGCTATCAGATTTATGAAACCGGTTTATGACTGTATCTCAACAAAAGCTCCATCTGTTCCGGCTCAAATGGAAACTCGTCACATAAAAGCCAGAGGGGCTCTTATCAAGATCACAGTACTGAGAAAAAGAGTTTCACTGATAATCATTCATTGATGATGACTTTGCAATGATAAAGTGCATAATAATCCACTTTATTAAAATACAATTTGACTCAAAGTGTTCCTGTCCAACGACCCACGGTGTCCTGATTTACTTACCTTCTCTGCACAGCTTTAATCATGTTTTACAGCTCTTTTAACAGCCACTTGATTTAGTTTAGTCTCTTGCTTTGGCTCAGCGAGTGGGTTGTCTGTCAACTCTGTCGCTGTTTCTTTTTCCTCCTTTTCTGCTTCCCTGGATTGGGTTTGATAACCTGCTGCTGCTACTAAAAGCTCGCAGTCCTCTCGAGAACTCGGTGACTTGCCTGTCGGGTCACATATCAATGGAGGACTTGCAGACCCCAAGGAGTACCAGCATGGACTGGCTTAGTAAGTTCACTGGTCCCAGTCTGCGTTCACACTGCAGCCCGCCGCTCACTTCTGAATCTCAGCTCGCGTTTGTCCACACAGGAACAATAACCAGAGTTCATGTTTCTTTTTTTGAGTTTTGACTAAACTGTGGCATCTTTTAAAAAAACAAATTGCCACGTATAATTGGCTTTTTTCTTTTTTTTATATCTCACTGTCCTCCCTATAATAACACTGCGCAGCTTTTTGTTGTTGCCAGATTAAAAAAACATGGGATTTGTAGCACACTTGAGTGAAAACGGTCAGAGCTGGAAAACTTTCAGCTGCAGTTTGAACGCAGTCGTGACTAAACTGTAGTGTAAAATGTAAAAACACCTGTCATTCACACCTAATGTATCAAGCACAGAACAACTCTCTATATATAATAGTCTACTTTTATTCATTTTAAGGGTTTTGCCCCAGAACTTTACAGCTATACGTGGCTAAGATTTGATATTTGATCCCTTTTTAAAAGTACTTATTAATGTAGCACCTCTATATAAATGCTTAAGTTTCATTTTTATCCTGGCTGCATCATACTGACAAGCATGTTATTACCCACAATGCTCAGGGGGCAGATGTATGAAAGGCTATAGTGGCATCAGAATTTGCGCTCGTTGAGGTTTGCACCTCTCCAGACACCGTACCTCGCCTCTCGACAGCTCCGGGACTAAAGTAAGGTCGCGTTCTGCCGTCGGATTCTCTGAAGCTGGAGCTGACGAGCTAAAAACCAAAAAGTCAGCAGAGCGTCAGTCGAAGTCGGCCGTCCACCTGCTTCAGATGCAGACGTGGGAGACTTTTGATGTGAAAGACGAGACTGATGTTTTCAACAGTAAAATTCTTGATTGATGTTTTAGACCGTGAAGATGGATGCACAAAATGAAAATAGCTAATCAATAAATTGCTCTGTAATTTCAGATTTGAAGTTAAAGTCAACATTTTTGTGGTAAACGGTTGAACGTGCCCTTTTTGAAATGCTCTGTTTTGGGGAGGCTGTACTTTACGTTTAAACTACAAATTTGAGACTAGAAATTGTGAAATCCTGACATTGAATAGAGTAGTAAGGAATCCGTCCTGTAATGTGCTCCAGCCTTTATTAAATAGATGAGTAATAGTTAAAGAAATCTTTGTTTGTGTCGTACGGTTTGCATGACGATCGCTGTTGCCTTTAATTTATTTGAGTTCTTTTTTGCGCTGCATGCAGAGCAAACTGTCTCGGCCACTGTCTTTTCTTGGGTCTGTGCCTCCTTTTTCCATTCAGTTCTTGGATCCTGGTGAAGGTCACGCTGGTCTAACTGTTCGGGGTTGATGTGTTTTTAATAGATAGTCCCACCACGACTCACAAGAACCTGACGTCCAGCAGCCTGAACGACATTTCCGACAAACCGGAAAAAGAACAGGTGAGTCCGCTCGATAATCCATTTTTGTTATCTTGATTTTAGTCTTTCCTGCAGCTGCAGTGTCTCTGCACCGCAGACCAGCTGTCAGTCATACTGTCATCATATATAATGAAGCCAGTCGGTTTCTGTAGATGGTGATCTTTTCTTTGTGCTGCTGTACAGTCGAGGTTTGGCAGACTTTGGCACACCACTTGGAATATAAATTGCACCACTGTAGACAGAAAACGAGAAGCAAATATAAAAGCTTTCATTCATTTTCGGGTTGCATCGCGTTGAATTTACACCACAAGACTTAAGTCTGATATCTGTTGAGAGCTCAGGTCAGATACTTTATGTACCAGATAAATCGATGGACTATGATATTCAGATGTTTCAGATCTGGGGGGATAATTTTGAAGAAATCTGTCATTTCCAGGATATCGGGTGTGTTGTGTTTTGTTTTCCATCTGAAAATCCAAAGCGAGGTGGGGAATTGGTCCAGTCATGTGCTGAAAAAGGAAAGAAATGTCAGTCATTTATCCAACGCCATACTTGAAATGACATTTGTCATGCAGGCAAGTGCCTTTCACGCACAGCTCGACCACAACGACAGAACCGCAGGCTGGCGTTGCAGAGCTAACACAGTTAGCCTCGCGTAGCTTCAGGTTCAGAGGTTTCACCATCGGAGCAGAGATAACATTGTCTAAAGTACATTGTTCCATGTTACAGTGGGTACGGAAAGTATTCAGACCCCTTTTAAATTTTTCAGTTTTATTTCAGCCATTTGCTAAAATCAAAATCGTTCATTTTATTTCTCATTAATGTCACTCAGCACCCCATCTTGACAGAAAAAAACTGAAACAAAAAATGTATTAAAAAAGAAAAACTGAAACATCACATGTTCATAAGTATTCAGACCCTCTGCTCAGTATTGAGTAGAAGCAGCCTTTTGAGCTCGTACAGCCATGAGTCTTCTTGGGAATGATGCAACAAGTTGTTCACACCTGGATTTGGGGATCCTCTGCCATTCTTCCTTGCAGATCCTCTCCAGTTCCATCAGGTTGGATGGTGAACGTTGGTGGAC
>JAVQJD010058259.1:0-82261 GCA_036023655.1 Nannoperca australis
ACAGGGATACAGAGTGAGTAATGGCACCTTTTAACACCTGGTCTGACTGTCAATATGGATCCAGGTGCGGACTGAATATGGATGTGATTACAGCTCTGATTACATATAAAACCCAGTGACGTGGAGCAGGAACCACAAACTAGACTGATGAATACAAAGAGTGTGGGAGGTGACAGCGAGGATAACAGATGGTTTATGTACAAATGCACTGATAAAACAATGATAAATCGACTTCATGTTTTGTTGTGTTTCATGCACCTTTAATTTTTGAAAGACAGAAGGCTACCACCATATCTTTATATCACGTATTACCTCACCAGTACTGCACGAGTGTGGCCTACAAATAGTACCACCCTTCTGTGACTGGAAACCTGGGATTACCAACAGCAGCTCTACTAAGAAACAGGAGGGCTTTCTGTCCGGCCATACATCTACAAGTTGCAGTCCTCTCTGGAACTCTCTTGGTGCGAAGCCTAAGAATAAATCATTTCCCTGGGAAATGGGAGGACGAGAGAGAGCCAGTACCCAGACGCTGTGGATTGAGCTGCATTACCTCCCAGGCAGCGCGCCTCATCAACCCCTGTGCTTAGTAGAACACGGCCGTGGAAAGCTGCAGAAGGAAAAGTTGGCAACAAACCTCCAAAAACAACATAGTGTACAACTGCTGCTGCAGGAGCCTGGATCTCCATCAGGTGACCTGCGTAACCTCTCATCCTCCCACAGCAGGGTAAAGACTGAGTCATGTTAAAGGCAAAGGGCTAAAGGGAAAAGCTAACAACTGGGCCTCAAACTCCTGACTGTGGGTGGTTTTGCTGTCAAAGATGTAAAAGTCATGAGTGTTAAGAACACCAAAATATACTGCTTTCCCAAGGATGTGGTGAAAGAAAGAATCCCAGATATCCTGGCTGCTTACCCAACTGTGGAAACGGAGACCAGTGACATTGTAAAACAACAACCACAGATCCTGGAATACTGAGGTGTTAATCAGTGCACTTTATTCAATTTGAACTTCCTCTGGGACCACAGGCGTCTCTTTAGTGCAGATGGGATTTGCATAAAGAAGTCAGGAGTAAAGTTGCTGACCTCTAACCATGAAATGTCTTGTTGCTACTTACTAAATAAAATGTATTACTGCTAAAAGATTGTGATGACGAGCTTGTTGCTGCCTGCACAAATGACTCTTTAATTAAAAAGAAATCAGTATTTTGTTTAGGCCGTGACAGAATGAAGAGGCAAAATGCAGCAAAGACCAAAGTGCCAGGTTCAAGGGAATTTCCACCAAAATGGCTTAGAAATATATATATTAAGTTGTTTTGTCAAATCATATCGCTTCTTCGTGGCCGGTTAGCGAATGTTCAGAGGCCCCGGTACACGTCCACGGCTTGGACAGGTTGGGGACATCTCTTCTACAACAACTTACGGGTTTGGGAAACCTCATACCTGATATTGAAATGAAATTGCATCCATCACTTTCACAACCACTCGGCTGCTGCCTGGTGCTGCTGACACTGTGATTGGCGTCTGAATGCAGTAGCAAATATTGACCTGGCAGCCTTTGTTGTTGAAAGATTGATGACAAAAAGTGACTAATACTGTCGCTGTGTTTGGTTTGGGGCAAAGACACTCGCACCGACGTGTCGTTCACTCAGCTCAATGATTTCTCACATACCCATGCTATATATTTATTTATATATTTTTATATATATATATATTCCCAGAGATGGGAATGCTTTCTAAAACCCTCATTTCAACAGGGCCAAATCTGCCCGGTGGGGAAATTAAACTGTAGCTGTCAGCTCCACCTCAGCCCTGCTGCTCTCTGTGTGAACATACAAACTAGCAGAGAAAACCTATCTCAGATTAAATAGATCCATTTGCAAATACATTATTCATGTTCCCCCCGGTAAGCACTAATATATTTTTACCTGCTGCTATGTTTAATTCATTACTTGGAGACATTTTTCTTGCTTCCAAACTGGGTGAGCAGTGAGATGTTTGCGATTTCTCTGCGGCTGCTGTGTCCGTTCAGACAGCATGCCCTGGATGGCACTAATGATTCCTCCGCTTACTTCAGCAGTATATATTTCTCTAGGGGTTACCAAATTGGGACGAATAACGGATGTTACAGGTGTCAGTTTGTGGCAAAACTGTTACCGCGACAGCCAAGTGTTTCAAATGGCATCAGCGCTAGCGAACTAACATCACAACTTTAAAGTAACTTGTTGTTTGTTCAATGAGGGCAGGATGCAACATTTTCTTTGTGTTCAGACTTACAGAGCAGCTTAATAAAAAACATCTCAACTGCCACCAAACAGCAACACAGGACAGATGTTACTGCAAAGCTGTTCATTCATCTGGTTTATATAACACCACATGAAATTTGCCATGCATGTGTTTGCTAAATCTAAAAACACAATTATCTCATCTAAAACAGGCAAGGTACACTGATCAATATTCAGTCTGCAGGAAGTTATCATGTAGGTGACAGGAGAAAACAATAAGGCAAGAAACAAACAAGCTGTAAAAAACCAAGCAAGAAAAAAGAACGAATGGGAAGAAGGAGCCTGCTGAGCTGAAAATAGCTTTATTGCTTCTGTGTGCAAAGTAACAACAACACGGGAATAAAGAGAAAATGTCAGTATGTAGGAGTTTGTAAGGAGAGAGGAGCGGGGTAAATGAGACACTTCAGCAAGTGGATGCCTCAAGATACTGAATGTGACAAGTTAATGGGATTTGGGGCACTTCCTGTTTTATTTTGGTAATGTTTGTATGTATGTGTTGCTGTTTATTTTACTTCCTTCCTGCCTTTCCTGCAGGTATTTCTGCCTCCGGCGCTGTGGAGTCTGGATCTGTGGTTGCTCCTGCTGCCCCCGTGTTCCTGCTCGACCGCCAGTGTTGCTATTGCTGTTGTACTGTACTGCTTTATGTTCTCCCTCCTCCTGCTCTCTCTCTCTCCTGAATTGAATTGAATAGAAGTAGTTTTGTGAAGAATGTAAAAAGATAGTTTGTGCAAACCCTGACCACTTTCACACCTCAGCACACCTGGCCAATTTCTGCATGATTGATACACATGTGGTTGTCTGTTTTGGAATGTTTTGAAATTGTTGTATGCAACTTACCCCCATTCTGCAGTCAAAAAGGGGGATTTTGATGTCTTTAAAGCCACTGCCTGTGACCTTTTAGGTATTAGACTACCGTCCTGGTCACAGCAGCATTTAAAATGGCAAAGGTTCGCAGCAAAATCTTCATTTTAAAGGAGATGATCAGTTAATTTGCTCGCGGGGGACAAAGTAAAACAAAAAATCTAGACTATGGTTAAATCTGACACACGAATCTGCACCGTGGACCAGTAGCAAAGAATCTTGACAGCGCTGACCTCTGAGGAAACAGAAGAGCCAAAGAGACCAAAATGGAGGAAGCTATCATAGCTTATTTGTGGTTTTGTCCGAGAATTAATTCGACTTAGACAGTAATGAGACAGGAGTTGATGGTACAAATATGTCTTTTGAATAAAGTGTGTGAACTTGTTATCCCATTAGCGACCGAGCCAACTAGCTTGCTAGCTGACGGTTGGTAGGCCAGAGAACTTGTTTCCCCCCTTCAGTAACTCTTTATTGAATGTACAATCTAGCGAACACAAATCTTGGAGAGCTATTGTAAGTGACTGGCACAAGCTATGCTGGCTAGCATATTAGAGGTTAGCTCACCAGCTACAGTGTTGATCAACTAGCTGTAAGAGTAGTCACTGCATCACCCGGCTTCTAAACCACATATTTTACACTGTACCACTTTCTGGTTCGACAAGGCCTTAAAGACTGTGAGCCTTAAACTGCAATTCTTTTAACAGTGCATTTTCTTTTGTTCTTTTTTTTTTCTTATCGAAGCTCTGACATTTTTCTCTTATGAATACGAGAGGTAGAGCAGACTGGAGGAGGCTTCGCGCCGGACTTCTGTTAGATTAGTCATCCTGGCTCATCTTGAACTATTACAGCTCTCAACATCTAAGCATTTCTAATGAAACAGTCTTTACTCACCGGATCTCATGTCTGTCTGTTGTTGTCAGCGTAAGGTAGAAGGAGGGGGGCTGGGGTTTAGGATACGCCTGTCAACCACATTAACAGATCGTAGCTTTTTTTCTGTACCTGACCTTGAAATTGAGGAAATTATGAAATCTTAGACACCAGCACTCTGATTTGATGAAACTTGGAAAGTATGACTCTAGCTTTAATAAAATCACACTGATTGGCCTCAAAAGGTAACTGCATCTTTTTTAAGGAACAACATGTTTGCAGTTATTTTTGTGTGCTGATTGACTTGCTCACTTTGCAACTTTCTTTGTGATGTGACATGTGAGGATGTTCAGTGTGCTTATTAGCTTTGTGTTCACAGACGTTTTAACATGACCTAAAGCCTTCCTGGACCTTTCCTTCTTGCAGTTACACCAAACTGGAAAGGAGAGGATACTGATATCCAACAGGCAGTTAAATTCATATGCAGACAAAGGATAATGTCAAGTAAAGATGCTAAAAAATGCAAAGTTCCTCACACAGCAGACAGTGATGAGCTGGCACACCCTCCCAGCTGTACAGCTGCGAGCCATAAGCTCGGCCAGGTTTCCCTTGTTGGATCATGAACCAACCTGAGAGCTCCACATGGCAACCCACCAAAAATGATATTATCCCAGAGTTTTCATCACAGTCTTTTCATCAAGCTATCACAACTCTGGACCTGAGGGGAAAACATACAACTGAGGGGAATAGCACCAAATCAACAAATCATCAGCAAGGCATTATAGAACATCCTATTTAAACCTGTAACTGATTGCGCGCTTTGAGACGTTCTGTCTGCCGGCTTGAGTTTCTTCACAGAATTAAGAGTAATATTTGTAAAAGTGGTCAATTAGGCAAATGTTCAAAATGCCTTTTTCCACTTTGGTGTGGTGTTGTATCCTTTTTATGTGGCGTTCTCTTCTATTTGTCCCCTCAACTGTTTAAAATGTTTTTGGGGTTTTTTTGGTCCTGCTTTAATTCTGACATTAATAAATGCCTATAAATAATCCCCTGTTCCAGTCTGGCTCACTGCTGTCTGTCAGTTTGCCCAAGCACTCCCAAATACTTCAGAGCTTCAGAGCTGTCTGCTCAGAAAGAAAAATACCTGGAGACAGTAGCAGTGGCAGTGAAGCAGTATGTGCCTATTTACTAGACATTTGTGTATTCTTGGAAAGCTGTATTTAGATACACAACAGATGATGGGAGGGTTTACAGAGTATTGGGTATTCCAAGTTGCAATTATTCCCCACTGTAATTTCAAGGAGCAATCCCACTGACTTCTAATGGCACTTGGTTTTGACCCTTGATTGCTTTCAGTAGACAAGGACAGACAGCACATGCTTCAACTCGCTAATTACTGTCCCAAATGTTTAAACCCCTCTGAAAACAGCAATTGGGTCATTTTAAACAACCTGCAAATTTTCTCCTCAGTCATATTTTCCACAAAGCTGGAAAACTATTGAACAAATATGTCTGTGGCTTTACAAGTAGTCCGTGTGCTACAGTGTTTGATTCCAACTTGGTTTACATGGTAAAATTAAGTCCAAGTCTGGAGTGAAAACATCATCTTAAATGAGGGGCAGATTATGGGTGCACAGAGTGGGCTTTTAAAAAATAATTTGGATTGTAATGGCGTATGGTGTTGACATTGAGCTAACACTGATTTCAAGTAATGGTCACCTTTCATAGCCAGATCCTTTAATACACAAGGAATGATGAAGTACCCAAAAGCAGAAAAGGGTGTTCCCAGTTGGATCCATGGAGTGTAATGAATGTCTGCTTTTTGATTTTACATTCACTGCCTCAAAGAAGACACACAAGTCTTCCGTTTGAGGCTGTGCAATGTGGATCCTGACCTTGGGCCTTCTGCAGTGTCTTTACTAAAATATTTTATTCATTAAAAAGCAGAAACATTGTTTTGCCTCTGTAAGTGGTGTGTTTTGTTTTCTGTAAAGGGCTCAAAGTTAAATTGGAAGTTGAAGAAAAAAACTAATGTTATGAGTGCAAGGAAATAAAACTTTCACAACATCCGCCCCTCTGACTGGCCAGACCTAACCCACATACAAATGAACTCCAGTAGATATAAAACAATACAGGCGTGAGTGACATATGTATATAAAACATGGACAGAGATTAGATGGAAGAAATAGGGATACATGTTACCAAAATTGCACTGACGTATAACATTTAAGTTAAAATTTCTTGGATGGAAGAGGTGGGGTGATGTTAAACTGAGGTTTCCTTCCCAGCATTGTATGAAATGAAACTCCAGATGTTGGGATAGACAGCGTAAGATATCAGATGTACTGACATGAATCAGTGTATGAATATATTGGAAACTGGGCCTTTATTTACTCTTGAGTTTTAGCATTACACCAACACAAAGACTGGGAAATGGCAAATTACACATTAAAAAAGAAGCACTGAAGCAGCAGAGGTATTTGGACACAAGCATTTCAAACGTTTCACAGCAAAATCAGTTTATTTCAATTGATTCACAACAACTCATCTTGACCCAGTGCTGACCTTTGAAGGAAAAGAGCTGAAGAGTCCAAAAGGGACAGAGCTGTCATTTATTAGCTATAGTTTATTATGACATCCACTTTTATTTAGCCTTCTTCTGCTAGAGTATATAAACTGCTTCAGAAAAGGCAATAAAACAGGAGTCGATGGTACAAATACGTCTCTTCAGTAAACTGTTAACTCACTCTCCTGTTAGCAACTGAGCTAACAAGTTTGCTGACTGAAAGCAAACTGGTCATTTGAGCACATGAATTGTCAAAATCTGCACAATGTCTCAGCTGTCTGCAACTTCAGACTAAATACACTGGTATATTGGTATTGGTGCCAGGCTTCAAAAACCATTATTGGTCAAATCCAAGTGACCAGTAGAGCTACTAAGATTAGAGGACAAAGTAAGCAGATGCCAATGCAATTCATGAACTCCAGCTGAGATGAAACACAGCTGCTTGCCGTCAAGTGACCGACCCTTACGAACGGGCCTTTGTGATTAATGTTGTGCTCCTACCTGTTGAATCGTTGTGTATGCCCACACTGGACAACAGAGCTATAGTGGGCCAGAGCAGAGGCTTTGGAGAAGGTGGAGTAAGATAGTGACAAGCCTCCATATTTTCCCACCGCTAGAGAAGGTTGTTCTGACCCACAGGATTAGATAACAGTGACAGGGTCAGGGGAGGTGACGGAAGTTCACATCAGGTGAGAAGGGAAACGTACATATTGTATATAACCTGAGCAAACAAACCCTCCCCAAGCTTAATTAAAGTGATTACTTGACTGGGCCATTCATAGCATGTTTGCATAAGCTGTTAGTAAAAGTTAACTTTCCCCGTTAAAATGAAAATAAGCACAAATAAACAATAATTACACGGATCCCTAACCCTTCATATGGCTCTTGCTGCTTAGTCACGTCCCTTTCAAATCACTACCTTGGATAAACCCCAAAGGAACACACAGCTGAGGACCTCAGAACCTATGACTCATGAGCCCATAATGTGACAGCTTTTATAATGGAAGTCAATGAGAGGGTGCATCAGGAGTAATCGGCAGTGGCATGGCTATATACAGTAAGAATCTCTCTTTTTTCCTGAATGTTACCAAAACCAGCTTGGATTGTGTTTGAATCTGATGGAATGATATCTTTGCAGCAAAAGCCTTATTCTGTGTTGGATGCTGACTTCAGTTTCAGGCAGGGTGAAGATGAAGATGTTTTTAAAAAGAGGATGTGCAGCCAGTTACTTCTAAGGTGTAAATGGAAAAAAATGGACAGAGGATCTTTAAGGACCAAGGTGTGTTCTTGCAGTGAAGGAACATGATGGAGTGTTTAAAAGCAACCAAAAACAGGTTTACTGCACTGTAAAGTATGTCTCCGGCAAACAGTTGGTGATAATTGGTTTAATTCAGTCTTCACGCACAGTGCAGCGGCTGTAAGAAATGTAACTTCCCCCAATTGACTTTGTTTCAGTGGTGAAAGATTTTCCTCTGTATGCAAACACTTCCAGTGTTCACTTGTTTGGTAACAGTAAATTTCACTGCATGTTGGTTTTTGTAATTTGATTCGCTGTGCATTTGTTAGGACATTTGCACCCCTGAAGTTCCGGTTCTGTATTATTACAAAATAACACACATTAGGTATTCTTCCACCACAGGAATACAGCATGCACTGGATGCAAGTGGAACTTACATAAGGGTGCTTTGCTCAGCTTAGTTCAGCACAACATTATATTAACAGTTTGCCATTTCATCAGGGCCATTTTTGGTTAGGAGTCATAACTCCCTAGAGTCTCGGCTGGTTGCCTAACAACTGCTCAGAGCCAAGTTATTGTGTACGCTAATCCTGTAAGATGTCGAAATGGATGTTTTTACACTTTAACTGATCTATAAAACTTTTAGAATATCTCACCCTGCTCATGTTTCCTAGTACACAGTTATTAATGGTTAATAACATTACATTAGCTAATGTATTAATAACCATTAGTAACACCATTAGTTATTGACAACTTTAAATAAAATGTGTCTTATTAGAAAAGTGGTAGGACTTGAAACAAGAAAGAACATGATCAGTTATTAAGAAAATGTAAGTCATTTCAAGAGAAGCCCTGAGACCAGTATTAGAAGAGATGTTTTCCCATTTGGTTGGATACACAGTTTTAAGAAAAGTAAGATTTTCAAACTCTGATTCAGTGATTTAGACAGGCTACTTTTTGCAGCGTGATGCCTCCCTCCCTCCCTTCTCCTCTGCTGGCCTCGCCCCAGAACCGGCGTAAACCATCCACAGTATGTTCGCAAGCTCGGGCTGTGTACTAGGAAACATGAGCAGGGTGAGATATTCAGTGTCCCGGGCAGCCCAGCGCAGGCAGCCGGATAAAGCGGAGGAGGAGACGGCGGTCCGTGTGGTTTGAGCTCAGGATCTCAGGACGGGAACATGTGAGCAGGGAATGGGAAACAGGATTATTGTTCTACACAGCAGAGAGACGCAGGAGGGGCCCGGGACAGGTAACACACCGACATACACCGACACACTGATGATTGGACCGATAGGCTCAGCTTTAAAATGGTACACAGGTTATTACGGTTCGGAACCGGGGATGTAGTGAAGGATAAAACCACCTAAACCCAGTTTACTTAACTTTGAATGGGCAGGACTGAGTTTACCCTGCTCTTTATTCTCACACTAGTCTTCATGACTTTAAGTATTCTAAAAGTCTAAATATAGTATTCTGTAATATAGATATGATGTCTATATCCACTGCCAGATCAATGGTTGGGTGTATTTCAGTGGACACGGTAGCGTACTGTTCCACCTCACGGTGCGTCTTTCCCCCTGACACGTTCACTCTTCAGCCCGTGCAGAGGAATTCTAAATTGAAACTGAAGAGAAAAACAAAATGTGACATTTCTGGACCCTGCAGGGTTGTTTGTTTTGCATTAAAAAGGAAGAGCCGGACCAAATTAAACCATTCGGGGTTTATAGCGACATGCGACCGCAGTGCCGAAAAATTCAAGATTCTAAAGTCTAAAAAAACGTTTTTTTAAAAACCAAACCACCGAGTTTGTGATGTAGCTTATACTGTTGTAAGTTATCTGTTCTCCCTATTTGTTTATAGAAAATAAAGTGAAACTGTTTAAATAGAATTGAGGAGAATGTTGTCACTTGTTCTAAGAAAAATCAGGGTTGAAGCTGAATATAAGAACAAACAGTCTAGTGAATAAATTGTTTTATTAAGTAAAAGAAAATGTATTTACCCATATTAGTCATAATGGACCTGCACTGATAATCAAACACCCTTCCTCCTCATTTTTTTTTTTTTTTTGCTCGTTTCCAAAAACGGTGTGTAGCATGGAGTGAACACCTAACTGGTAGCAATTCTTTGGATTCATTAGGCGTCACGGGAATCATTTGTTATGAAGTGGAACTGCAAATGCATTTGTTTACAAAGAGCGACCATATAATGACGCATCACAACAGCGCAGTTACGCACGGTCCGCCTTTGCTCAGAACAGCCCGCAGGCTGTTTTATTCAACAGATAGTACGGAGGAGGGTAACCCAACCACACACACCGGAGAGAAGCTGTCAAGTTGTAATTTATCTGAGAAATGCGTGTTTTTCAGGACAAACATTAAATGCTTCTCTGGAGATGATTTTTGCTGATATTAAATAATTCATTTTTTCTTACCATCGCCGACCAAAGGTCATCATTTCGTTTATGGCCACATCACAGTTTGTTAAGTTTATGTAAAGACTTATTTTCTAAAATATCCGCACTTGTTCCACAGGAGACACACGGGGACACTGTGACACATCCGAGGAGATCCTTTTTTACCTTTTTACCTGTTTGCGCATCAGATACATCGGGGGAATATCTTGCCAAAGATGAACACCATTGTGTTTAACAAGCTGAACAGCCAGGTCCTGTTTGAGGAGAAGGCGAAAGAGGTGGAAATGAGCAGCAGAAATTATCTAGAAGTCATCGACGGACAACATCCAGACCTCCTCTCTAGCAACCAGACCATCAGAGACAACCAGGCCATCAGACACAGGCGGAGCGGGTATGTGGAGCATTCTGCATGTGTTTAACGCTGAGGAATTAACATGTGGATTAACTGGAGTCCGGGGTTACATCTATGTCACGGTTATTTCACGCGTTAGCAGCAGAGAGAGAGGACATCAACGAAGGTTCCGTTATCAGAGCTCTGTGGTTCTCTCTACACCGTGTGCGCAAAGTCAAGACAGTGTGAGAGAGATCAAGCTCACACAGGGTCACTTTTCTATAAAATGACATTGGTGGTCTATATAAATGTGCACGAGCATCCTTGAGTTATAATACGTTACTGTTCATTACATTTAGAACAGTTTCTGCAGCTTTGCGTTAATTACACATTTACACGTAAATGACACATTTACGCGCACAAAATCAACCCAAGGGACGCGCGGATAAAACATCCACATGGATATTATTTTATAGATGTAAAACTATAACTACGTGTGCTTTACATCTCAATACTCAAAGACCAATTTGATTATTAAGTTTGACCCTTTTCACGTGGCTTCAAAGCAACAGGATCTGATGGATTCCTATTTACCGTTCCCCAGTCTGGTCTTCATTTAGACGTTGATGTTCACAGCTAATCTTAAAATTAATAAGTAGGTCAGCCGTGTTTGGTAGCGTGTCTTATAGAGGTATCCATCTGTTTCCAACAAATAAATGTGCCCTTCAACTCTCTGTGTGGTCTGGACAATCACATAAGGACCAAGTGTTTCTTATTTTTTAAATGTGTATTTTATTTAGTTTTTTTCTTACGTGACAGGGAGCACATAAGAGCATAACAGATTTGTTATGCATGATTTGCATGTTTATCGGCACATTTGAGAGAGAACAGAGAGGTATCAGTGACCTTAAACGCCTCTTCAATATTAATAACAATATTATGAGTTAGTGAACTTGTGTGACTGTAAGGTGTCACCTCAAGGGGAGCACGAAGAACATTCAATTATTAAACAGAGGTGTGTGTGTTTGAACCAAAGTTCAGAACAAATGTTAAATGTCCTTTCGGATGTTCATACTGATCTAGATTACAATGAAAATATTTGTAGAACATGAACTTCAGGCAGACTTGAGGTTAGACTAAAATATGTTACATGTGCAGTCAGTGGAGCCCTTCAGTGAGATAAAGGGAGAAGCGGAGCACGGCGCCATACTGACATCTACAGGTTCATAAAACCTGGAGCTAAGGTGAGACTGAGTCTTTTGCAGAGCAGGACAACCAACAGGCTGCTTGAGGTGGATTTGAATGAAAAATGTTCCTTTAGGAACTCACAGGGTGTCTGTGTTCCTCAATAATTATGTTTTGTGGTGTTTTATCTTAAATATCCCCACAGTATTCTTGTAAGAGCTGTAGCTGTACTCGTCACTGAGCTGCTGATTTGGGACTTCAGAATATATATTTTTAATCTCCACCCCGTGATATATTCTTGCTGTGATGTTTTTATAGCACGCTCTGGACATGTAACGCAGCCTTTTTCTGTACGGGGAAACCAGAAGTATAATTTGAGTGTTTTTGTCAGTCCCTTGTGTGATGGCTTGGCTGTGACTGTGACCCGGCTACATTGTTCTTGATCCACTTCTCCTGGGTGTGAAGTGGTAATCTGGCACAAACGTGCGCCAGAGCAAAGATGTTTTTGTTTGTTTGGTTGCAACGTGTTGGCGGTTTGTGGGACACGCAATGAAAAATAAACTGAGTGGCCCGTTCTCTCTCTCTCTGTCTCTCTCTGCCCTGTCCGATCCAGCCTCGCTCCCTTGCTATGTCTTTCTCTCCTTTAATCCAACCTCTCTTAGCTTAATTGCAGCGCTTTGGGTGAGAAAATTGTACAGTGTATAGAGTGTTCACTTTATGTGTCATGACTAACGAATTCAGACAACATGTCCGGACTCCCACTTGCAGCTGCACAACGTTGTCTGGTTAACTCCAGTAAACAACATAATCCTGGTTCTCTTATATGGTTTAAACCTTACTTTTTCCTTTGAAAAAGGAGAAAGTGAAATCTAGACTGTTTACCAACATCTGATGCTGATATAATTAGCAGGATGTCACTGACACAAATCATCCTTCTTGAACCGATAAAGACAGACTAAATCCTGCATGTTTATTTGTTGGCAGATTTTGAAAGTAATTTTGAAAAGGAATAAATGTACTAGATAGAAAAGAACAAACAGTCCAGGTTTAGATAAAAAATTGCTAAAACCCCCAAAGATCGGTCCCATAATTCTCCTATACACAGACCATCCAAGTTTAATGTGTGCCTTTCTATAATATTTGTAAGAACTTTTACTCTAGTCAGTTCCATCAGTTCTGACATCTTCCTACCTCCACAGGGGTCGTCCCAGCGGCGGGAAAGTGCGACACAAGCGTCAGGCCCTGCAGGACATGGCGCGGCCGCTCAAGCAGTGGCTCTACAAGCACCGAGACAACCCCTACCCCACCAAGACCGAGAAGATCCTGCTGGCCCTCGGTTCACAAATGACCCTGGTCCAGGTAAGTCCATTCCTCTGGTGGCTTCCATCAAGCTGCTGGTCAGCTGATATAGAAAAAATGAAGACACAAAAGGAGGTATTTCTCAGTATGTGTGTGTGATGAGAGCGTGATCAGGGAGGGAAGGAGTCAAATTGGATTTCTGAGTTTCTCTCTAATCCAGCCTGAAAAGCTGGATTTTGACTTGTATTTGCAATTAGGAAGCTGTAAGTAGAAAGTGTTTTCACATCTTGAGCTGTTTATTTTTCATCACTCATGCGGTGGTAGCTAGTGTAATTTCTGCCTTCTTCCAAATGCTACAGTTGGCAATTCTGTCCATTCTTTTTTAATTGTACTCAAATGTTAAAAAAAGTATTGCAGTCATGAATAAAATGTGGAGTTCTATATCAGTGGTTCCTGACCTTTTGCACTAATGACGCCTTAAAAGAAACTATTACTTGAAGATTTTCATCATGTGGCTAAAAGGGATTTTATTTTCACAAGAAAATAAACCTAATTTTGTGTAGAAGAAATATATTTAGTTCTTACTCATTCATTGGTTTGTCTCTTGAATCATTTTATCTATCTTCAGCCCCCTTTGTGACCCACAGGTTGGGAACCACTAATCTAGGTGTAGTTGTAATGTATATATATATATATATATATATATATATGTATGTATATATATATGGGCTTTAAATTCTATTGCACCCTCTACTGATAATGCAAGAGTACAGTGGACATCTTGACTAGCGCATGACACTAAGAGGAAAACCCAGTGTTGAATGTGAGTGTGTTTTGCGTCTGGCACTCGCAGCTGTGTATGTACAGTATCATCTGGCTGACAAGGTCACCGATACGGCCTCAGAAAGTCTGCTGCGGCTTCTTTTTTTTTTTTTTGGGCTGCCGGCCACGATGCTTAATCTGGTTCTCATTTTGGGAGCCTGATGGAGCTGTTTGTTTTGGTGAGGGCGAGCAGAGTGCAGAGGAATGCTTTGTGTTGGACACCGGGATGCTGGGCCGCGAACACACTCACACACATTCACACACATATACACACATACACACACACACACACACACTTCCAACCTAACACACGCATATATTTAAGCTGACACCCAAATACCAGCAGCAGTGTCAGAGGTCAGTGGATGATTTCATGAAACTGAACGAGGGCGATGACAGGCAGGTCATTATTTTCATCACATTCTTCCAACATGTAGGAGGTCTTCTGTGGGTAAATATGTGAGTCATTTTTATTGTCCTTTGATTTTCTGTTGATTAAACATTTTCAGATTTAATATGCATTGTGTTTTTTGTTTTTTTTATAAAATTACAATGGAATATCTTTTTGTTTTGGACTAATGGTCAGACAAAACAAAGAACTTGTGATGGATGTTTTTCACAGTGAAGTTCATGGATTTATGGAAAATAAAATAACCAACAAATGATTCGATATGAAAATAGTTAGTTGCAGCTCTAGGTGGCATTCTTTCCTTTGGCTATCCATTCATGTAGGCTGAGAACTACCTAGTTCTTCTACTGTTTAGTCCAAACAAACCCCTGCTGCAGCTGCCAGTAATATAGAACGCATCACTTCCTGTGCATTTTCCCCTGGAAACATCCAACCGGCACCAGGTGTTTAAAGCAACTAAATCTGTCATGTTTGAGCAAAACAGCCCATTTTTTCCATCTAAATAATTTTTTTAAAGGTCGTGCTAGTATGCTGGTGCCATCTCACCATCACAGCTGAAATCCCTCGCCACGTGCCTGAATGCTGTCTCCTCTACGGTACATACAGTGCAGACAGGCCTTGAGTGAAAGAACTGGTTTGGCCATCCTTACGCTTTTTCTCTCCCCCAATTGACATCCGTCTTTCCTTCTGTCCTCATTAGCAAGCTGTCCCATGCCTCGCCTCTTCTCACCTCGCCTCCCCTCTGGCCAAGCCACACGCACTAGGTTCTGCCTGCCCCCGGTGTGCCACAGCGCTGGGCTGGAGACAAAGTGATGTGGGATGGTATTAGTTAACGAGAAACATGATACTGAAAGAGGGGATCAGAAAAATAAGTACTCTAACATAAGGCCCCTGTCCCAGCCCCTTCATAAGCTGCTCGAAGTCTATTGAGCATGAAAAGTTATTCTAGTATAACATCTAATGGTCTCCCGTCCCAGTGAAAGGAAGAGCGCTGGCTCAAGTGTCTTTTTTATTGCATCTTGAAGACAGCGTTGGAAAAAAAGTATTATCGGAGCGAGGCTGTGCGATTCCAGAATAAGCACGGGGGGACGTATATCTCGGTCGGAACATTACTTAATGAAATGTTGCCTTCTCTGGCCGTCTGGCATTTGGAGGGTGTTAAATGTTTCTGCATGGTGTTGATACAGAAAAGATGCATGCCGGGGTGTCTCTCTGGAGCGTCTGGGATGTTTCTTAAAGCTCAGTTTCAGAGAGCGGCTCTGCAACCCGACTCTGTTTCTGTCTTTTGCCCGGAGTCTCTCCTGGTTTTTCTGAATGAAACTGATGGCAGGCAGAGAGCAGACGTTTTCATAAAGGATAGTCTTTGCTTTGCTATGGATGTGGAGGTGTTTGGAATCAAAACATGTGTTTCTATTTGCTGTGTCTTCCCGCTTCCTTCTAATTCTCTTCCTCTCTCTTTCTCTCAGGTCTCCAACTGGTTTGCTAATGCCAGGAGGCGGCTGAAGAACACGGTGAGGCAGCCAGACCTGAGCTGGGCGCTCCGAATCAAACTCTACAACAAATACGTTCAAGGCAACGCGGAGAGGCTGAGCGTCAGCAGCGACGACAGCTGCTCAGAAGGTACAGCTCCTTCACTCTTCCAAGTCCCATTGCAAAATAAAAGAGCTTTGTGTTGTAAAAGTACAGCGGAGAATGTTTCATATTGGCAAGATTTCCATTTTGCAGTGGCATATGCAGCGCTTGCTGAGGAGGGCCGGGTGATAAAATGATAACAATAATTATCGCAAGATAACTTCCCTCAAAATAAATTGAACAAATGTTTGATATATTTAAAGTACCTGTACACCAGGATACGGGGGTGCTAATGCAGCTTAAGCGCTAACATTAACTGAAGCAAGTATTAGGAAAGGCAAGGCAAGTTTATTTATATAGCACCTTTCATACACGGATGCAATTCAAAGTGCTGTACAGAGAAAGGACAAAAAGAAAAAGCAATAGTTAGAACTATATAATCATAATTCAAACAAAAGGAAATTAATATACATAAAAAGGCAGTTTTAAAAGATAAAAAAAGATGAAATGTATTAAAAGGATAAAAAGAAAGCAATAGTTAAAACTAATCATAAATGAAAAAACATAAAAAGCAGTTTTAAAAGATAAAATGTAGAATTAGAATACACACATAGTGGCCTGTTAGCAGTGGTAGTGTTAAAAGTACATTTTCATCTGGATGTAGTGGAGTAGAAGTAAAAAGTAGCATTAAAAGGGAATACTCAATTAAAGTACAACTAGCTTAAAATTGTACTTAAGTACAGTACTTGGGTAAATGTACGTAGTTACTTTCCACCACTGCCTTCTGGCTCAGAGCTGCCAAGTCTAAATATAAACTACATATAAGTTTTTAATGCTGCTTTTAACTTCTTATGTTGCTTTTTAAAGGTGAAAATGACACCATATATATATAATAAGCCAGTCCACCTAAATTACAACAACTCATACAATATTTTCTACCAAAGAAGGAGAATCCCTGTGGAAACTGTTGACAGTATAAATTTTTCTATATATATATTTCCTGAAATATTTATTCATAATTGTGATCTGTGACTGTGGATTATTAAGAGTAATAAGGATAGTGGCCTAATGGTTAAGACGCATAGCATTTAACTGCAGTGTTCTCGGCTTGAAACCCCTGTTGCACAGCATATCCCTCTGGTTCCTGACTGTCTCAGACTCTGACACTGAAAAAATCACCCAGAAACTCTTCATCTTAAAAGTGGGGAGAGTAAGAGTAAGAAGACACTGTTTCTAGTGAACGATGATGTTTAACACTGTAAATGTAATCCACGCTGAGAACAATAGAAATGATATGACATTCAACTCACCTGTATTGGAGTGGTGGCAGAAAGCTCATGGCTTGATACCTTTAAGGGCAAATTAGATTTTCTTTTGTATTTGGCGTGAACTGACCTTTTAAGCAGTAAAATAAACAGGCAAAATATGAATTAATATATTCATTGTTGTTCTAAATCACACATTTCATATTGAAGAAGTCCAAGATGATTTTAACACATGTTGTAGCAATTTATTTGAACACGTTTTGATCTTGATCTGGCGTCTGAGTCGCTAAAACCTCTCATTTTCATACAAACTGAATGGGATTTTAAATGGTTCATTTATCTTAAGAAGTAGGAGAATTTTCTCAACCCATAAAGAAACAATCTATGCTTGAGTAAATCTGACAACTAACCGTATTTGGAGACAGCAACATTAGGTTACTATGTAACTACAAATAAAAGGCCAGGGAACTCTGTTGCTTGTTGTCCCCCTCTTTTACTTCCCATGTTTCCTGTCTGTAGCGACACTGTCTGTATCTAATAAAGGCCCCAAAGGATGTACTTGCTCTTAATCTTTGGACTACAAGTGCAAGTGTGTCGACCAACAAATGACTACAGCCACTTGACACTGGGCCTGTTTGCCAAGGACAAACACACCACAAAGGGGAGCTCCCGCGACCTCTGGTTCACCGTCAGGAGTGTTTTAGAGCTGTGTTCTTCCACTTCTTTCTCTTCTCTGTTCACGTTGGTTTTTCCTCCCCTCTTTCCTTTTCCCACACATGTACAGTACCTGTACACGCTTGTACATTCAGGACACTAAACACAGCACTCCCCTCCTCTTCTCCCAACATCCCTCCTCCCCCTTGCTAGAGGTATCGGGTGGCTTGAGTGGGCCATTAGTGTGAATGGCTGATAAGACTCTCAGCCCCAAATAATCAGAAAAGGATATTTGCAGTTATTTTGAATCCGTCAGAAATAATAAACGCCAAACTATAGCCACTTGGGCTATTTAAGCAATTTCCCCGTGATAACATCCCGCGAGGATTTCATGTGGAATTTAAATGACGACATAATAAAACCACGACGCCTGCATGCCCTTATCGGGCTGGATTAAAAGGGAATAATGTAACAGAGAAGGGTTTGGAGCCTTGTGTGGTATGAATATGATTATCTAATGGACTCCAATGGAAAGGCATGTTAATTCCACATTAACGCGAGACCTTTCCCAGACTATCTCCTGCCCCTGGCTCCTCCTAAGACCCCTCCTTCCTCCCCCCTCTCAACCCGTTTCTCTGCCTCCTTCCTTTAAGTTTAAATAATCATTCTGCTTTTTTGCGCAGAAGTCATTATGCCCGCCGTCTATCTCTGTGTATGAACGTGAGCATGGGAGAGTGATAAACTCGCCCCACCCTCGTCTTTCGCCCTCTTTTCCAGTCTGATTGGAGTGTGTTGGCCTCTTAACTTTCAGACAAAAGCACTCTAGGCAATTATCAATATTCAGATTTTTTTTTCTTGCACGGAGATCATTGTTGCTTGAAAAATGTGGGTCACTCATACAAACTCAAATCAAAGTTTGTGAGCACCCAGTTGAAATCATATTACATGGTCTGATACTGAGCTTAACAAGGCCTTAATATTTGAATACTGGCCCAGAAAAGTATCACTGTGAAGCGTTTAAAGTCACTTTAAACATGTGCACCAAATGCTCCAGTGTTTATTTATCTGTTAGAGTTATTTCAAGATGCTAATTTGTGATTTGAAAGTTGTCTGTCAGGTTAAAACTTAGCATCAAATTAACTTGAATTTTCAGAGTGGCGTTTCTAGCTATAAATGTACGTGTTCAAGTACAAAGCATGTGCAATTACAGTCATTGCACCTTTATTTCAAGGGCAAACAATAAGCCATCCAACACCAAATAAAGATCTAAGTCATGCACAGGCTTTGCTGTCAAGATTCTGTAAAGATGTTGTCAGACACCCATCACGTGTGTGTATTTTGCAATAGGTGTTGACTCATTAAAAGCACCTCTTCTTTTGATCAACAAGAAGAAACGTCCCCGACCAGTTCAGGCCCAGAGTGGAGGGTCATCATTAGGCCTATTATGACCGATAAGACTCCTTGAGCCGCATAGTCAAGTCTATTCTCATCTTGCGAGGCACGAAGAAGTATTGTGGATCAGCGCACACATCCACACAGCAGACTGAGCTCCCACAGGACACAGTTAAAAAAAAGCATCAATATTTCATCAAACTACTCTCTCTTTCTGGTCCAGATCAAAGCCTCGACTCCCACAGTCCTACAGGTAGAGATGGCTCTTTTGTTTTTGCTCCTCAGGTAGAGCAGCAGTCAGACTCTGTTCGGTTTTGGAAACCTTTGCAACACTCAGCCCATCCATCTCACGGCTTACTGCCTCGCTTTGAGAAGAGCAGGTAAAAGGAAGGGTAGAGAGCGTGAGGGTGAAAACATGTTCCAGAGATGTCCGGAGATTGAACTTCTTGGCCTTGTAGTGCTGTATTATTTCCTGTTGTTTCTTTTCCCATGTTGGCCTATAGTGAGACTAATGGTGAAACAAAATCGAGGAAGTTGTAATGTGTTTTTGAAAGACTGAAATAGTGTTGCAAACTTCAGTCCTCACTGTCATCTGCATTATCATCATTACTACTGTTTTAATATATTTGCTGTCTCCTTTGATTAGGCTAATTTGAAGATCCTGCCATGCCAGGGGTCAGCATGTAAGGATCAACCATGGCCTAGCTTTTGTCCAGCATTGTTCATTGGGGGCCCAAAATATTACTATTATTTTTTAGGCGAAGTGGAAATTTAATTAATTAATTAATTATATATTTTTAATATGTTTATTCTGCCCTTGTTATCTGTGTAGCTGCTATACAACAACACACTTCCAATAAAGGTTGAAGACAGCGGATTGCCTTTGAAGCTTTTACTGGAAGCAATTGTGAAGCTGTGAAAACAGTATTGGGCGACAGATTCAACGATAGTGATTACAAATCAGAAAATAATGAGTCTATAAACAAGAATTGGATGAAAGGTGTAATAAAACGTCATAAATTCATGTCATTAAAATCATGTTGTTAGGAAAAAGTATTACTAGTCCACCAACATTAAGTCCCCATAAGAAGTACAATATAGTAATTAATCTAGTAAACATACACATAAATTCTAGTTTAACCTAAAGGGTCTTTCTGTCAGCTGAAAATTAAAAAATGTCAAAGTTGTCTACAAGCAAACAAAAATGTAATCTATATGACCAATAAAGTTTCCAATAATAAATTGTAAATTCATATTTACTGGGATTTAAATTGAGAGGTTGATTTCCGGACCAGTTGATTTCTAGAAAACATCACTGTAGAGCAACAACTGCAACACAATTAACCAAAATCGAATAACAAAACCTTTTGATAATTCTTAAGAAATGACAGGACCCATAAAAGAAAGCAAAGCCAAAATGGGTCACACAATTGTTAATTCATCACACTATTAAGCAGTGACATGTTGCTAATGTAACTGAATGGGAATTATTCACCTTTAAGATTAAAGATATAGTAGATGTCAGGTAGGTATAAAAGGAATTAAACACATTTTTGCAAATCGGTAAGGCATGTGATCCTTCATGTCCTTTGATTGTGTCATTACAAACACAGAATGCCTTCTCTTTCAATACGCTTGGTATGTTTGCGCGCATGCCATTGTGTTTGTCATTATATGTGTGTAAATGTGTTTCCTCCCCCTGCTGCGGTTTTCTGTTGTCCCTGAACACACCGGGCCCCATCATCAGCGTCAATCTGTGGCTGTCACTCGGAGCTGGACAGTGACTAACGACACTCCCAGTCAGTCAAACACTTATCACCACACAGGTAACACACAGGCCTGGAAATGACTGACATGAAATGGAAACGTCTCTCATTCTGTGGGCCCGGGAGCTGAAGTGAAATATTAGCTGTGGGATAGATGGCAGATGATAAGAGGCTCCCTGTTTGGGCTGGAATTGTGGAGGTCCAAGTTCTATTACATTTCTTTTATTACATTTTCTTTCCCTGGTTGCTTGGATAAAGAATAGCTTTCCCTTTTCTTTCCTATATGCACCATTCTGCTGTTTTCTTCACAATACGTTTCAAATTTGCAAATTAAGCACACTTTAACTTTCATGATGAGCTATTTTTGACTTGTTATGGTAGTAAATTGTACTCAAGGCCAGTGGATCATTGTTGATACATAAGCCATCGCCCCTGAGGCTTTCTGTGGTCCACAGAATCAGACCACAGACCAGCTGAAACCAGACTGCAGCCCACTCAATGTCAATGGGTCACATATGCTTACTCCGTCCCTCCTATTACTCATATACTCCACTATGTCCTCCCTCTATACCTCTTTTTCTTTCTCTCCCACATCTCTTTCATGCACACACACACACAATTCCCCCTGTGCAGAAAGATGGATGGGATGTTCCCAAACCACAGGTGCTGCTCTACTTGTGAGTCTTTCGCATTCTTCACTACACAGTCGAGACCTGCTCAGTTTTTTACTTTTTACTGTTTTCCCCAGTGGTGATTACTACGGTACTTCAGTTGTGGGATAGATAATGAGGAACGTGGAATATTAGTAATACAGTATACGATCAATCTGCCTGTCTATTAGCAGCTCTTTGGGAATGAGATTCTTGCAAGGACAAGACGAACCTCGTGAACTTGAAACTTGATGTCCATCACTGATCCCCCAGACATGGCCTCCCATCCAAACCGCCACTAGATGGAGTTAGTTTCATTTCCAACTTGTGTGTTTGCTGGTAACTCGCCCTGAATTTTAAACCACAGGCTAAGTCTGCTGTGCAAGCTGTGCCACCTTGTGGTGGATTTAAAAAGGTGCCTATAATGAAATAAAGGAAAGCCCACACTGTATGTTCTAACACAGTGTGGTTGGTGCTTTTTATCCAGACAATAATATGCAGCAACACCACTTTAAAAAACGTTTGCCTCAGAGGGTGCTCCTGCAGTTACCAGGGGGTACTTGGAGGGATTGGAGAGCAGTTCAGCTATGCTTTTATTGTATTTATCCCCATATTTGTCTTTAGGAGGAAAGTAAATACACAAATGAGTGTTGGAGTGATTCAGACAGGTACTTCAGCATATCCATAGCTACAATAGTAAAACACTGCCTACACAATGTTGAATCAGTAACAATACATCTGTATTAAATGTTAGGGTTTTAGTAGTATTTTTGCAGTTTATTTTACAGTTTACACTGTATTTTATTTGTTGTGGTACTTTATCAATGTAAATCAGCTTAGTACTTCTTCCAACACTGGATTCTGATCTGCATTTATTTTTACAATAACAAACTATGGTAGTCTGACTGCATCAAAAATGCCCCAATTCCCACTAACATGAGTCAATTCTAACATCTTACCAAAGCCACCAAAAACCTAAAAAGTAATGGGTAAATCATTTAGTCATCCAGTTTCTTTCACTCCTCAAATAGTGTTAGTATAAATGCAGTATTGACTGACCAAGGAAAAGAAAAAAGTCATCAAGATTAAACATCAACAATTTCAGTATCACTATGTATGTATAGATGTACGTCAAGAAAACTACGTAGTTTTTTCTGCAGTAAAATACTGACGGTATGAAAAAGGGGAACTCTGACATAACTTGTCGGACACGTCAGACAAAAATGTTTTGGAACCACTTATATAATGTAATACAATAGTTTTGGAAACTTTACCGCCTTAGTTAAGCTTTAAATGTTGCATTTCTGATGAGACAAAAAAAAGACAATGGCTTTTTTGTTGTTGTCCTGAATTGAGTAACATATTGTAAGGTGTCCATGTTATTTTGTCCACATCTTGTGCAAAACTGATGCCCTCCAAATGAATCAGTTGTTCAACTCTCATGACGAAATTCTCACCCTGCACTTATTTAGGGTCAAACTAAATACACTGAGGATCTTATTTATTCACACAGCAAATTTTCATCCTATACAGACTGCAATATTAGAAATGGTTTAAGAAGATAATCAGAAATTTGCAACAGGATATGACACATTTCTGCAGTTTCTCCTTTTTTAAACAGTCGTGAGAAACACTTCTCCCTTCCCAAAATGAACTGAGGGATCTATGTAAGCCATACAGTAGATTCAGTGAGATGTGTTTTACGTAAGTTAACAGGCAGACATCAAAACTAGGTTTGTGGATAAAAATTGGAATACACAGACGTATACAGAATACAACAAATATGCTCTGAGTGGAAATATAGCCATTAGTGTTCTCCAGTTAAGACAAATTTAAGACTTCTGCCAGGCTCCTTACGGACATCCATAGCGAGGCCCTCAGCTCTGCAGTTAAGCAGAACATGTTATTGACTTGACTGATGGTTTCCTGTCGTGAGACGAAGAAGCGGTACAAAGGAGGAAAATGAAAGAATGTGGTCTCACCTGAATTCAGCAGGTAGACTGCAGTTGTCTGGGGTTGTAAGTGACCACAATAACATCGCAGGTATTGTTTATTTACAGTGAATTACTTTTTCTTCCTCTATCTGTCTTTTCTCCTCGTCTTTCTGTGTGCCTGTAAACATACAGTAACACTTGATAGAGATGGAATTCAAGATCTTTTAATTTAGTTTCAAACTTGAATGCAACTTTACAGCCTAACCAAACAGCTAAATCTACTGAGCACACAATCATACTTTTACACAGACAGAACAAGCCAAGTTGCCAACCTCAGACCTCAGCTTTGTATCTTTGTATTTCCTAAATTATATATATTATATATAATATATAATAATGATATAATTATATCAGACTGATACCTGCAGTTTCTGTGTGGAGGTGTCATGAAACTATGTGAAACAGCGGCTATCACCCACAGCTCACCCATCAGAGGGAAACAGAAAGGAGGCCACGAGCCATCGAGCCCACGATTTAGACTTGCATGGCTTTGATGTCCTCAGTTTTTAGTGGTGCAGGCCAAACAAGTAAAAACGGCTCTCCGGCTACAGTCTGCATTGAATTTCATGCAGATTGTGTAGCTTCTACTAAAACACAATGCAAACCCAGCATTCAGTGTGCTGCTTTTTGAAGTCGGTACAACTGAAATCCTGTGCTTCAAAAGTTGAGGCTAAACATGGAGAGTTTTTGAGGCAGTGACAACTGTCTGTCTGCCACCTGTCTGAGCTGCAGCCGGTGTGAGGACATTGTGGGAAACTTCTTTCATGCCGGCTTGAATGGGCATCCGTTAGCATCCACTGTGAAACTGCCAAGTCATAGCCAATTTCTACAAGGTTCAACAGTTGTGTCGAGTGTTGGCACAGACAATGGCACAGACTGTCAATGGGATGTCTAGTCAGATCGAAAACTTTGTGGATTGATCAAGCCACACTCAAGTGTGTGTTTGCCACCACACCAGATACGTTACACCAGTGAAAGCACTGCTTTCCCATGTATAGTAATATAAAGTGTTGATCTCATCACTCACCAATGAATTCAGTTTGTAGTATGTATCTGAAACTATTGTTGCACCTCCTTGCCGCTTGTTTTTGTGCTGTGGGGACAGAAGACCTCGCCTCATTGGTTTGAAAACATGTCTGCAGGACTGCACTTGAAAAACACTGGCACCTTTACAGAAATGTTGATTAATGTGCATTGTCATTTTAAATACACAAATGAAACAAAGTGAAATAGCAATAAAGAAACATGCAGTATTCTTTCGATTCATCTCATTTTTAATTGTTTTGTACATGACAATGAAACACACAACTGTTGTTTATTCAGTTACAGCAGCACACAACAAACACAAGACGGAATGAATGTAAAAATACAAACACTTAAAAAAACAGTATTTACACTAATTTACAGTTTATACAGTGATTCCAAAAGAATTGCCTGTTACTGTCAGAATATGAATGTAATGAATATAAACTGTAAATACTTTTTTGCTTTTAAAGTTGAAAATGTTATTGTTGCTCTGTTAGTAAGTAATGCATGAGGAACAAAATTAAAAACATAATTATGTTGAACTAGGCTCAGGTCTCAGGTTTAGGATTTTAGGAAAATGGCCATTTATATGGAAAGGGCAGGGGTCGTATCAGTGTCAGACATGACAGAGGGACGTTTGGGAACTGCCTGCATTTTACTGAGCCCTCCTTTGCCCAGACCTCCAGCACACATCTTCACAATCCTCAGGAGGTCTTGTCTGAAACGAACTCCAATGAAGACGTACAAGAATGGGTTCAGGCAGGCGTGAGTATACGCCAGGCTCTTGGCAATCTGTCCGGCTACATCAAAACCAATTACAGTTTGACATTTGGTGATAGTAGTATTAGCTGCCTGCGTGGCCTCCATTATCAGCAGACTATTGTAAGGCAGCTGAGAGAGAACAAACACAAACACCACAGCAAAGATGACACGCAGGGCCTTGTGCTTTTCAAAACTCTTGGCCTGCAGAAGTGTGCGAATGATGACAGAGTAACAAAAGAACATAACCAGCAGAGGAAGGCAGAAGCCCATGCAGATTTGCAGGGACAGCACCAGGATCTTAGTCCGGTTGTTTGTGTTGTTCCAGTAGACCAGAGCACAGAAAGACTGCCCTCTTTGGTCAGTCTTCACCTGGGCAAAGATAAACTCAGGGAGGGCCAGGAGAGTGGAGAGAAACCAGACACCCACGCAGGCAAGTTTGCTGTAGAACAGCCTCTTTTTCTTCAGGTTTTGGGCCTTGGTGACTTGTACAATAGCAATGTAGCGGTCCACGCTAATGCAGGTGAGCAGGAACATGCTGCTGAAGAAGTTGATTTTATAGATAGAGGACACCATTTTGCAGAGGCTGATGCCAAAGTCCCAGCCCTTGATGGCATCGACAGCCCAGAAGGGCAGCATGCACAGGAAGAGAAGGTCAGCCACAGCCAGGTTTAGCAGGTATACGTCAGTCATTGTTTTCAGGCGATTGCGCACAGTGGTGTAGATCCAAACCACCATCAGGTTACCCACCGCGCCAAGGATAAAGATGATCCAGAAGAGAGGCGGTTCGTACTGTCCACGGAACTCCCTGACCCAGCTTCTGTCACACATGCCTGTGTTTTCAGATGACTCTGTATCATAGTCACCTGAGTAGTCAAAAGACTCCTGCAATCGAAAACAGAAAAACTGATTAGTTGATGCAGCATTAAAGAGGCTTACGTAAAACAGATACACTGCACTATGTTTAATTTCCAGTCTGGCGTGTTTTTTTCTGTCCTTGTTACCCCACTCTGTACAAAAGTCAGAAAAGTCAGGGTAACATAGCATGCTTCTAGTGGGGGTGCAGTGATGTGACATCAAACGCTGTCTGTGACGTACAAGCTAACCAGAGTGTGCAAAAAAAACTGCTGTAAGGTGCAGGTGTTCTGTCTGTGCAAGAGAAACCACACTACTGCACAACTTCCTGCTGCTATCCAAACCTGAGGGGGTTAAACGATCCTGAGGGGCTCCAGAAAGGGGCCCGCAGCAGAACTCAGTACCCCAGAAACATCAAGGTTAGATTTAGGGCAGAGATAAACAGCGCGGCGAAGCCGGGCTTAAGTTTTCACAAACAATGGAAAATGTGATGCTGATACAGCTGAGGCTGTGGCATTTGAGAATCTTACAGATGTCTGCTTTACATAAATCTACAGTACCTGGAGCATGAAATCAAAAACATAAACATAACAGAATACAAAATATATCATATCTGCAGCACTAATGTGGTTTTGTTCACACAGCAACCTGAGTTTCACATTTTACCGTAAGTATTCTTTAAAATCATACTTTAAATACTACAGCATAAACAACCATTGAGACACACATGCACTAAAATACATATGTGGACATTTCTCCCTCTATCTATCATGGTAAGTAGTCAGCACCAACAGTGTCACATTGTTTGCTCTAATCCAGCCTTTTTAACTTAATCATACAGACATCATCATTTTCTATATTACTGGTTCATTGTTCTTCACTAGTGTCATGGCTACAGATAGTTATCCCAAAATAATACTTACAGTTGAAAATCCTGTGCTCATAACAGTTGTATTTGGCCCAGCCATGTTATCTATAAAGAACAAGAGGATATAAATATAAGACAACACACCAAAACCTTGTAAGCTTGTAAAAATGTAACAAGGAAAGAATTATAACATATGTGGAAAATTAATCTTAAAGGTTAAATAGAAAATGCTCTGTACGTTTTCTACAATTTTTACCTTACCTTATGATGAGATTCAGAGAGCAAACCTCTCAGTCACAGCTGTTTCTTTGACTGGGTAGTGGTAACTGGTAACTTTAACAAGCAGACTCATTTTCACTTGCTTATATGGTTTCCTTTTAACCACATGATCACGTGCTGATATATATATATATATATATCGCTCCATTGGTGTCAGTCTGCAGAAGAAGAACAACACACAGCCCTTGGTGTTGTATATTTCTCTCCCCAAAAGGCACCAAAGACTCTACACAGCACTAAAGACAAATATGCTTCAAATTGAAAGATCAAATTGAAAGATTGTATGATCTTTGAACAGCAACAGAAGCTGGGACTTTTAGACTTAACCCACTGAACCGTGGCTCAGGCTGAAACCAAAACAATACACCTGCATTCCTCTCACAACCGATTAAGTTTGATCAAGTTGAAGCCCATTTTTGACACTCTTTGTGTACACAGATGGAGCACTTAACACCACAGATGAGTGATGTATGAAACTGAAACCTGTGAGTTATGATTAAAGACTTGAAGAAGTAGTTGACGTAAAGGTGTTGAAAGCACCACTGTTACATAGCACCTGCAGCTGTCTAAAATTCAGGCAGTGTGGTCAAGTGCCTAAAGAGAATGTCCAAGCAACCATTAGCTTTCCTGTCAAAATGTCCTCTTACTGAATAAGTGTTGACAGTGTAAGGGGAGGCTTTTTTGTGAGATTTTGATTTTGTGGGTATTTCACTTTCAGGTAAGCGTTGATGAAATGTCTTGGACTTCTGAAACAGCATCCCCTTTATCATAAAATAAAGTGATATTAAAACTTGTTCAAGGTTTTTTAAAGGAATAATTTTGGGAAATGTGATTATTTCTTTTCTTGCTGAGAGTTAAATTTAAAAAATCGACACCAATCTCATGCCTGTGCGGTAAATAGGAATCTAGAGCCAGGGTGGTGGTTAGCTTAGCATAAAAACAAACAACTCCACGAACTTACTGTGGCTTTGATTTTTGTAAAGATTAAATAAAAAAAGATATGAGTTTAGAGTCGCTTGAAGGCACATATTTTAACATGTTTGGACAGAGCCAGGCTAGCTGCTTTCTTTGTTTCCAGGATTTATGCTTAGCTAAGCTAAGTGGCTGCTGGCTTAGGTTTAGCAGATAGATATGAGTCTTCTTCTTCTCTCTCTCTCTCTCTCTCTCTCTCAACGAGAACATGCGCAATACGCCTTTTACTGGATTTGAGTTTGTTTCATCCAAGTCAAATTTAACCGTATGCCTTGGATTCATACAGTAGCATAGACACTGCGCTATATGAAACACAGCATATAATGTATATAAGATCCAATCAACTGCTACCAAGTTCAATTCATTTTTTCTGAAAAAACAAGAACTGTGAAGGCAGGGAAACACAGAGTTCACTGGTACTGACAACAGTAAAGGGAAATGAATACAATGACGAAGAGTCACATTGCTGATCACACTGGCAAAGTAGAAAGTCCCTGAAATATTGCCCAAACAAAACTGAGGAAAACATTTTGCAAACTCATCTTGAGTAATCAGGACCAGGATTAAATTAAGTGACATAGTCTGAGTTTACAAAAGCAGCAATGACATGGTCTGACATATTTATTAGTCTAGGGAAGTCCAGATTTCTGGTTGTGTTTCCTGCGAGTGTGTGTCTTACTCTTGTGGGGTTGTTTTGGCCCTTGTGAAGACTCTCAGAAAGACAGAGTGGGGTGCCATCTTCTCACAGTTTCACTTTACAGCCTGAAAAAACTTTCAACATATCATGAACACTCGATGCAGAGCGTGTGTGCTCTTCGTATTTCTAAACGCTGGTTGCGTTTCTCGGTTTTGATCACAGAGAAACGGCCGGGTCATGATCAGACAGGTATTTTCCTTCTGGGAACGAGCTGTTGAAGAAAGTGGCAGACTGAGAGGTTTCACTCACTCACCACCACTAACCACAAAAGTGCAGCTAATTGACTGTATTGTTCCCATCAGTGGCCATATAAGATGCAGTGAGTGCAGAAAAAAGAGCATGGCAAACTATAGCAAGTCAAAATGAAAATGTATTCACTAGTAAACAAGAATTGAAGGCAATGTCTTATCAGGGCAACCCAAGCTGAAGATAATAGATACGCAATGAGGCATTTTAATCTTTACAAGGAGACAGTGGTTTAGTTGGGAACTACTAGTTTGAATGGAGTTGTGCCTTTATGAACACTTTATGGCTCATTTCTGACCCAGACATTTGATGTTGTCATGCCCACATCTAATTCACATGTGCTTTGCAATGATGCATTTTGTTTTTTGTAGCAGACAAAGGGAATAAATAGAAAACTGGTTCATTCATTTACTTCACATGATTTTATCATTAACATCTGGGCGACAGAAAAGTCTTTAAACATATTTTTTATATAGATGGAAACATGCAAACACCACAAACAGTCCTTATTGCAAGGACAGCGCAAACCGCAGAGATACTGTGCTCAGACACTTCAGTTTTATAACATCAAAATGGATTTGACTAAGCACTCATGATCTCACACTTACATATGGATAATACAGAAGCCGTTAGTGCTACAGAGAGTCAAAATGAAAAGGTCACAAAACATGCATACGTGACAGAAAAAGTCAAGTCTGCATCAGATGTCCGTTTCTTAAGGTCTGCAACTGCTATATGATAACTTATATTCTATGCTCTGTGTGATATAAGTTTAGCTTGTAGCTTATGCAATGCCTTTAAAAATAGTCTGATTCACATGACATGTGACCTGCTACTCTAACTTGTAGTAAAAAAAAAACACCTTAAAAAAGTCTACAAGTGAGAAAAGGTTGAGAAGCCACAAATTAGTCACCAGCTTGAGAACCTGCAGGCAGTATAGTTTTAGGTACATGACACAGTGCAGTGCATGATGACAAGAGGGGAAAAGTCTTAATTATTGTAATTAGTTCAGCATACTGTATATTATATTTTCAGCTACAGAGTGATCTAATTTAAAATACACGTCAGAAAGTTTCATAAATAATAACCTTTATGTGGTCAATCAATGCAGCTGCAGTTACTCAACTGTTTGCCTTGTGTCACGATCCTGAGAAAAAGAGTCAAATGAGAAGCATGTCTTAATCGTGGTCATCAGGGTCATGCGGTGCTCGAGTGTATATTAGGAAATACGATGGTAATGCACTGTTTTATTTTAGATCTAAAAAATATTGGATGGGTTTTCTTGAACATGATTTGCATCTTAATTGATGTCTCTGCGATGAGAATATGCTGACTCAAACCTGAAACCAGTAAGAACAACACAGAAATGATATGACACAAGTACTAGCTATTAGGTACAAGCAGTTGAATAAGGCCATTGAAAGTGCTGATGATGATGCGACTTTGAAATTGTATTTTAATTTCAGCATAAACAACAGACAAGCAGTGCTTAATCTGGTTTCACGTGTTACAGAGAGCAAACTTCTTCGGCATTCTTTCTCATTTTTATGCAGATGCATCATAAGAGGAGAAGCCAGCTGGAGTGTTGCAACATTTGCTGAACTCAACATACACTGATATGTTGAAGATATCATACTTTCAACATACCAGTGTACGGTATTCACAGAAAATTATATCAACAAGATAAAAATGAACACTGAGCAAACATTCTTAGAAGTGAGTCAACTAGGCTCCTGATATCTGTTCATCTTGATCTGTGCCATCCTTCTGTGAGTGACAGACTCAGATTAAAGGGTGATACTGAGCAGCCCCTGGCAGTTTGGATCTACTAACTTAACCTTTTTCAACCTTGATCACCGCCCACAGAGCTGGCCTCTTACTCTGTCACAACCCAGGTGGATGTAGCCAAGACCCACTGTCAATACTAAAATATCTGATCAGTTATTGGATGCATTGCCATGAAATCTTGTACAAACGTGCGTGGTTCCCATGGATGAATCCTAATGACTTTGGTGATCCGCTAAATTTTCCCATAGCGCCGCCATCAGGTTGACATTTGTTGTTTTGAGCAAAATATCTGAACAACTATTAGATGGACAGACATTTTGGTAAATGCATTCATGTTCCCTTCAGGATGAACTGTAATAACTTTGGTGATCCATCAACATCCCATATCAGGTCAAAATAACTTTGACATTGTTGTTAAACATCATTCAGCACTCTGGACATCCTCTTATATTCAGAAACTCTTATTGCGTTGTTTCTCAAGTAAAAGTCTGCTGGTTGATTGTGGAGAAGAACCAAACAACAGAAGCTTTTGTCTTACCAGTGAAACCGAGAAAACCCCTTTGATGCCGTGTCAGTGAGCAGGAAGCTACTGTGAATGGGTGCACCATTCTGACATACGGTATATTAACAATTGCCCCATAATGTGGGAAAGTACTGTCACTGTCGCTGCTCTCAGCAGTGTGAGACTGAGTTTGGTACTGAGAGAAACTAGTCACCACTTCCTGTGTACCTGTTCGCTGTGATTTATTTCACGCACTGATAGACAACTGTTCTGTATCCTATCTGAAATTACCAGCGGTTTTCCCATGACAGTTACATTTCAGGTGCTACTAATAGAAAACAGATGCACGCACACAAGTGTGAATTCATACACAAAGCACACAAATGCAACACAATCATTTTTTTCGAATCTTCATTTTGGTATAGGCATAAACAGGTGGATAAGACATGTATCACATTTCACTTCTTATGTTTTGACAGCAGCGCAAAAAGGTTTTAAAAAATATTGTTTTTAATGTTGTATGCCTGCCTCATGTGTTTTTTCATTAGTGTCATTTTCCTCCGCCCCCTTTCTCTCCACCTATAGGAAGAAAAGAACACCATGCATACTACTCCTGCAACAACACAGGTTTATGTCAGGACAGACTGTGGCTTGAAGTTTCACTGAAAACAACAGTTGACTGACTGGTGAGCACTTTGTTTCTTACTCTGCCACTATGTCAGTCTACTCTGGTTAACATCTAAGAGGCAAAAACAATGAGGTCTTTTTTGGCCACATGAGATTGATCAGGAAGCCAGATTAAGTGATTAAATGTGTTGAATTCAAAACAAAAACAAATTCTGGTGGTGTGATAAGATTATCATTAGTGTCCTTTTCTGTTATTTTATGTTTAATCAGTACACAACTACAAAATCTGTTCTTATTTCACTAAATTCAACAATCTCTCTGATTCAGAAGTAAGTTATACTGAACCAATAAAAATACTATAATAACCCTGCTTAGTGTAGTGAAAGTGAGATCATACATTCTCATATAATCTAAGTATACAACCTTTCATGGTATAGGCATAGAGGCATGTAGTAATCTGTGCATTATTGCAGTATGGCGCCCCCTTGTTGAACTAGTAAGATCCAAAATCTATGATAATTAACTCATATGTCCTTTTTCTTCCACTTTCTTATTGTTTATCAGTGTCACAGCACTCTGACACCTATCCCAGCATGCAGTGGGCCAGAGGAGGGAGGCACCCTGGACTGTCTGATGCAGCACAGCTCAAATATTACAATAAAGCCATTTTAATCTTCAGTGAATTCACTTGATGTTTAGACGATTAAATATACTAAAATTAAAAACAACATGATGATGACCACATACAATGACTTAAAAATTAGCACGCATTTATTTGGTAACAGCTTTAATTACCCCATACTTTGCACAATACAAACAAATGCACATCTAGTGTAATACGGGTAGATGTATCATACTCTACAAGAGCATTACTTCATGAACATCATGTATATACACAGTACACAGTTAAAGATTCCAGACAAAAATATTCTATGCCCTTTGTGTGGGGAAGTAGGGAAATCATTCTAGTTCACTATCCATGTCAGTCAATATGCAAGAGCAGAAAAAAATGAATGCAAGAAATTTGGTTTATTTTCGATGATCAGACTTTCACAGAATGTCAGATCATTGGAAACATGTTTTTGTGAAATGATATTAAACTTTTAGGTTATAAATTAAAGCAGGGCCAGGGAACATTACTTTGAAGCTGTTCGCTATTAATAAAAAACGCGGCTGGGTTGTTTGCTTGAAACTCTGGGTCTAGCTCAAAAATGTTTGAATTCTGACTACAAAAGGAAGCTGCTAAAATTAAGACTGATCAACAAAATATCAATAATAACAATAATAATAATAATAATAATAATCAATTACCCGGTGCTAGAAAGCTAAATAATAATACCTATAACCATCAGAGAGATTAGACTGCAACGCTTTAGACAGACAGTATGTATCTGTCCAATTCAGCAAATGGACAAGGCCTCTTCAAACAGGGACATGATAGTAATTGCATAGAGCACTGAGCGAAGTCTGCTAGCTACTGTACGCGAGCTCCAAACTGAGACGTAGAAAAAAAGCACAGCTGAAGAAGGCTATCATTTGTCACTACTTAATTTGTGTGTTCAGTTGTGTGTACTATCAACCTTCCCGCTCCCGCTCATTACTAAAGCCAATAACTACTGAAGATGCCAGATAAAGCATGAATAAACAATTCCTCGTGGAAGTGCTATTTTCTGTTTCTGTTGTCTTACAGCAGTGGAGCTGATGGTTTCTCCTCCAAACCATCACAAATTTGAGTGTCTTACACACTGGACACCTGTTTCACCAGCTGTCTTGGGTCAGACTCATTCATTGGGCTCGTATCTGAAACAGAGAAGAAATACAAATCTGTAATTAAATAAGTGTCTTTGTAAGAAAGCTATTAAAGTTAAAAAAAGACTTAAAAGGGGCATGCCAGCGTTTCCCTTGTAGTGTTTCCAATCTGTTGAATGTGTTTTATACAGAATGGAACACTCTAGAGAGACTTGATGATATTTGCATTGTTTTGATATTGAAGATGAACACTCACCTCTGCAATCGTTTTCTAATGTCTTTGATCTGCTCATTCTTCTTGGTCAGGATCTCCTTCATGTTGCGATAGGCCGCAGTTTGCTGGAACTTCTTCTCCAACTCCTGCACACCACATATACACATACTCAGTAACTCAATATTACCCAGGCAGTATAGCAAATGGTGGGTGTTAATGTCAGCTGCAGGTAAACCAGGAATGTACCTTCTCTGCCATGGACAGCTGCTCCTGCACTCGCAGAAGGTCGTGTTTGGCAGAGATCAGGTTCTCCTGCAGATCCTTCTGGGTGACAGCGTTGGTACTAAGAGACCTTTCATAGTCCTCCCTCAGAGTTGTCACTGTGTCCTCGAGGCTGTTGATCTCCTGAGATTGAGCAGCCACCTTGACAAGAAAAGAAACAAGTTCAGATGGAATGAATGGCAATGATCGCTATTACATCTTTACACTACAGCATCTATAACCTGTTCCTCTACACACTGACAGACAAAAGCAACACTGTGGTCAGCGGGATACATACCATTCCAGGTCCAAGTTAGCAAATAAAATAATACAAGTAAAAACATATATATAGTTAAAAAAAATAATTTAAAAGTAGTAAAATGAAAAGCAAACTCAAAATGTCACAGAAGATGATGAGGCTACTTGAAAGCAAAACGCCAAACAGTACCTGCTGTTCACCTTGCACCTTCTGAAGGTCCTTCAGAGCTCTCTCCGCCTTGGTTTTCTCATCTAGGGCACTCATTGCCTAAAACAATTGACAGTTAACAACATAAACTAGTGGATGAATTATGAGAAAAGATACTGTGCATTAAATGAACAGCTAGTTGTTATACCTGAGATTCTAAAGTCCGCAGCCTGGCTTTCAGTTTATCATTTTCCTCCTGTAGTCTCGTTATCTCCTGAAGAAATATTTAACATAGGTGGGAAGGAGTGTATAAACATGATAATGAGGTGCAACTTTCTACAATTCATGCCATTCTTTCCTTTACCTTGTTGAGAAGTTCAGACACACCACCTTCGTTCAGTGGTGCTAGCTTGGGTTTGTTTGATTCCTGGTTTATCTGGGAACAAAGTAAAGACTTTACAACTGGAACAATGACAGAACAGCTCTTTTTTCTTATTCTAAAACATGCTGGCTCTACCTTGCTTAAGCCACACGTGAGCGAACAATAACACCATTTCTTGAAAGAAATGTGAAAATGACTAGTGTCAAGCGTGTGAATAGCCGAATGAAAGAGAGGAGGATTGCATTACAAACTGTGTTGTGAAACCACATGTCACCGTCAGTGATGTGTGACTTCTGTATATGCGAGATTCTATGTGGGTGTTAATATCTTTTGAACACAAGATAAATGACAACTACTTTGATGGTGATGTTTGAGGGTCTACATTTGACAGAGCTACACATTAAACTCACCTTATCGGTGGTTTTAAAGTCAGTCTTCTCAAATTCAGCCACTTGTTCTAACAGCTCCCTATGCGGGAAGAGAAGAACAAAGAATTGGTCGGCGAAATAATAAAGAAAATGACAGCGAAAGAAATACAAAAAAAGATTGAAATCTTTATCAAATATTATCTGCAAATGTTCAGAATAAATTAAACCTTTCTATAAAATAGAAAGTATGAAACTGAACTGATAATCTCTCCTATCGCCTCCCACAAATGTCATCTTGCCACCAAAGAGTTGATGTTTATGTTTTTTTGACACACAATAATTCACTATTTGGCAGTTAGGTATCTTTGGCAAGGAAAATAAACACCTTTATTCTCGATGGCAGTTTAAAACTTATGATATAAGATATGTGCTTGTGGTGAGAAGAACAGCTCTCTGAAAAGCTTTAATGTGGTTTTTAAAAAGCAGCTGAACACACGTAGACAGTGACATGGGGCGTATTCCCCGCTTTAGACATCATATCAGTCACGTAGGGCCCTGCGAGAAAAGAAATCTCATTTATCCACCCACCATGTGCATGTTACAACAAAAGAACATTTACAAAACACGCTTTTAACAAGGTGAAAGGTTACAGAGGTCAGATGTTACATGAAGTTCACCTGAATATCACAGAGGCACATTCAAACCTGTGCACACATACTATGGAGCTTTGCAATGATCACACTGGCCTACAGCATTAGTTCATAATATTGTGTGTGAAATCCATGAACTTTTGCTGTATTCTACAGATACTGAAGATCAGCTCAGATAATGTGATGGTACTGAACATGGATAAGCCATGCTTCCTCCATCGCACTGGCAAAAAGAGGAACAGGGTGACATATGTTTTGGGCTATAGCTTGACATTCAAATGTGTGTATTGAAGCAAACATTTTGAACCACTGCCATTTATTTTCTGTATCCTGTGAGATGTGGTTCATCTAAACAACAACCTCTATGCGCTACGACCTGACTGTATTTGTGCGAAAAAGCCTTAAAACATCCTTTGCTAACATGTCTAGAGTAGAGTATATTCTGATGTGATTGATCTTTATTATTTGTAACCCATGAATTGCTTTATGTTCAGGCTTGTAGTATGAAAAAAGCACTACGGTTCTTTTGACATCCTTGCTTGGTAACAACAGCAAAAACAGCCTTTAAGGTCATTCTGATTTTTTTTCTTATTTTAATCGCACATGGCCACAACTTAAGTGCAACTTTACAACTTCAAAAGTAGCACTCATAAGCATAACATGAGCTGCTCATAATCATAATGAATTAAGCAAGAAAAAACTTTAAATACCTTAAATGAAACATTAATAGATGCTTTTATCATCATAAATGTGTAACAACAATTTAAAATGAAATTGCTAATAAAAAGAGTTAGCTCAGCCAAATTACAGGACATTTATCCCTAGAGGTAAGGGATAAGCGTCTTTCTACAAATAACATCCTTGTTACTTACTTGATAACACACAAGCCTGCCAATCAACATTTTCCTTCCAAAGTTTGAAAAAACAACCACTACAGATACTAACAATGTGCAGTCAGGTCAGCAAATAATCCCGACAAACAGGCCAGTTCTGGGGTGACACACTGCCGTTACAGTCTTTAAATTCAGTTTTCTAATGCTTTGAGATTCAATAACATTCACCACTCTACTCATCTCTGTTGTACTGGGCAGGTGGCAGCAGTCTCAAAATATGAGTTGTTGTCATTTGGGTGAACTGACCTTAAAATATAGTGTGATGGTGACTGCAGTTGTGGTTTTGTAACTGAACGTTACTGCAAAAAAGAAACCATTGTGATGGAAAAAGGGGTTAAATTCAGATAGTGTATGCAAGCATGTGGCTTGGCAATGACCTTTTTGTCTGCCATATAATGTAACATGCGAGAGATTTGAACCTAAACAGCACAGAAGAGGAAGTGGTACAAAGTGGATGAGTTTCACTCATGAACATGAAGGTTTTTTGCATGTTTAGATGCCTAGCTCAGTTCTCACTGTGGTGTGGCCCTCTGCTTGACCTGGAAATGCCACATTATTTTAAATAATTTTTAATTGGATAATTTTATAGCTAATTTAATGTTTTGTTTACTGGGCGTTTCTAGTCTATTAAGTAAACAGCTGTCAGGAAGCCTGAATCTCCTTCCTTCCTCACTGCTCACCTGTTCTCTAGCTCTGAGATATCGCTCTGCAGTCGAAGGTAAAACTTCTCAGCCTGGGAGAAGAGCTGCCTGAGCAGCAGCACATTGGTGTGGGCTGTGTTGATGAGTTCCATCTCCACCTCCCCACGCACCACCGCCTGCAGCCCGTCCAGCATATCCCTCACCTCGTCCACTGTGAAGGTTTCATCTACCAGTCTTCAGAAAGAAACATACATGCACACATATATACATATATACACGTTAAAGGTCTATCTGAACTAAAAAGCACATACATTTCTCTTATATAGAAATGTTAGTATTAAGTTAATTAAATTTGATTGATACCAAAAACTTAAGGATGATCAGTCACCTGCTATCTTTGAATTCTTCAAAGCATGAGTCGATAGTCTTTAGTCTCAGGACCCTCTTTGAACGTGCAAATCGCATGTAATTGACGACTTCATTCTGATGGTGTTCATTAAACCCAAATTCAGCCTACATGGAGACAAGAAGGGAGAAACTAGTACAATTGTTGTCACCAAAGATGAAAGATGGACCGAGAGACAGAGAGAGAGAAGCTTTAATATAAACCACAACTAGCTAATAAGCTAGCTTGATGAGGATTTCCCCCTGCTAATATGTGACAGGGCCTATTTACATGAGCTTGAACATACAACGTGTTATCTATGTGGATGCTTGCTAACAAACTTGCTAACTACTGTCTACTCGTCTTCGAATAAAACGTGTAGTATGCTAACTTCTAAAAGCTAACAGGTGGGCTGGCAATGCATAAACAGCAAATGATAGCAGCTACTTACCATGGTGGCTGTGGAGCTAACGATAATGTAACTAACTTAGCTAGCTTGTAGACTGAGTTGGTCCAAAAGAAAAATGGGTGTCTCAACCTATAATTTAGGCCTCGCAGCGAACTGACTATAAGCTAAAGTCGCTGAAGGCTGATGGATTAGATGATTCTAGTATTTTTTATTTATTTAAAGCTAAACGCGACCAATACACTAAACGGGGGTTATATCAGAGCTGTAATCTGGCAGATTGGCTAGCCTAGCTGCCCAGCTAGTGTTTGCCTTGAGAATGCCTTGGTAACGGAGTATAGCGTCATTGCCTTGGTTACCTGAGGTGCGTTCAATGGCACTACGTACATCATGGAGCAAAAATCGTTTGCAATGCAACATTAATGCATTTTGTGGTAATTAATTAACATTTAATTGACATTTACTACAGTTCCTATCAGATTTAAGAAATTACATGCAAGGAAAATCGTCAAAAGGTGTAATTTAAAAGCACCCACTGCCATTCACTTGGCTACTTTGCACTTTTTTCCCTATTTTTTAGCCATATCAACTCACCCATATGCTGTTAACCCATATTTTAGTCTTGTAAAATAATGTCTGTTTCTTAAAAATATCTAGACTTTTAGTGCATTGAAATGACGAATTTTTAATAAATGAAATTTTGTTTTATTTTTTGTCAAAGCAACTTACAAGTTATGGTTACAGAATTAAAATAAATGTACAGCGTGTAAAAATAATTGTGTCACTTATGTGGAAATTAGGCTTTCGTCAATGGATAGCATGCAGCAATAGATGGCAGTATAGAGTTAGAAAAGAAGTGTGACAAACTTTACTACACCATGAAATCTTGTTGTGCTATACACTTATTGAATGGCTTGAGCCACTTGTCCTATCACTAGTTACCAAGTGAGTTTAGACTTGATGATTACATTGTTCTGACATTTAGTCTGTAAAATCTTTCTATTTTAAATTAAGATGTACTTATTTACTACTTTTTAAACCAGATTAGCCTTAATTAACATTTACTAAATTAATGATTATTATTCCAAGCAGTGCAGTAAATATAGTTTGTTTTAATGTTTCTCCTCCTCACACACTGGTTGTTATATTAAGTAACACTTTTCATTATGGATTATGTAGCATTCATATCTCTCTGAATCCCTAATGGAAGATAATGCCTCCAGCAACAGCTTGGTAAAGTAGTCCAAGCATATTGCAGTGTTTTTATTTGTTCTTTTGCACAGCAATTACCCAGCTATTATTACATAGATCAAACGATTAACTGATGGGAGTCAACATGGCTGCTTCTCCATCAATTAAACTAATTTGACTCCATGTGAGCCAAATAAAAACTTGTTGCACTGTCTCCTCATCCTGTGTCACTGAAGCCTATGGACATCACTATCCATTTTGTTGAGGAGGAAGAAAAAAGAGGGAAACTTTTTTCCTCATGTCCCTCTAGCTGTAATTGAATTAGACTAACGGGCAGCGCATGGTTGGTCACCTAATCAGATGCCTCATAACGTGACCACTCTGTGCTGCCCTGCTCAAGTTCTCTGTGCAACATCAGTCAGTCACAGAGGCCAAGATGTTTCCCCTTTACCTTCAATCGCGGTGAGTCACTTCAGAATTTTTAGGCAGGGACTAGACATCACTAGATTAAAACCATATTCTGAAGTCATATATTACTCAGTTTCTCAGTTTTTGTGAGAGTCCCATATGTTGGTGCTGCTGTTCTACAGTGGTCAGTTAGACCATGGTGGTTATTTTTCATTATTTACATGTATTTTAGCACTTGTCGCAGAGCCAGAATTAGTGGATCTTGATGTCATATCTGCCGCTGAACTACAAACTACTTCAGCAAACTATCAAAGAAATGAAATAATAGAAGAATGTGGGTCATTGCCAGAGCAAAAGTATGCAAAGAAAATAAATTGTGTGTACTCATTTTTGGAGGGGCTTCAGGCTCTCTGTTGCTATCTAACTCAGTTTTTATAGAGCCATTTATATTTGACATATATGACTGTAACTGGTGAACTTCAGGAAATACATTTAGCAAAGGGGGTGGTGTTTATAAGTTAATGACTTTGATAACTTTGAAATCCCTTTTTTCAACTTTGTGTATGTGCCTGCATATGCATGTGTCGTCAGTTATTTTGTGTCCTGGTCTCAGTCTTCATGTAGGCCTAATGGTGTTAAACTTGACAAATACTGTAGACTGGCTGAACTTTACCCTGATCAGAGATATTGCTGCATTTTTGGTACAGTGTCCCTAGAGGGCACAATAATCCCTCTAACCACAGGTGCATTGATTTACTTAGCAGCCTACTGTTAACTTGAAACCTGCAAAACATAATAGTTTACATGCTGGAATAGCAAATGAATGTTCTTTCGACCTCCAAGAAAGTAAAGGAGAAACTAAATATGTAGAGAGATGTAAGTGTAGAAATACAGAAATAAAATACAAGCTAATTGTCAAAATCTGATTATCATATTTGTATTTGGTGCATGGGATATTCAGTGAAGTCTATCTAGCTTTCAAACTGTCGTTTATTCACTCCTTTCAAATGAACCCAAATAGAAACTTAAAATGTTACTATTAAACCCAGTCAGCTTTAGCCCCGCACAATAAAACTGTTCTGCGGTCAGTTTCGGCTTCATCATTCAATACAAAAACTGAAGAAAATAAAATACAACTGATCCCGGGTCAGGTATCTCGATAATTCCGCGTCCCGACAAACCAATCAGCTGACAGCCGCATGACAGGCAGGCCTCGCGCGTGCGCAGTGGTACACTTTTGGTATCAGGAATATGGCAGCGTCCTGAACCCTGTTGGGGGGAATACGCCGTAACTGAGCACCTTCAGTATCTTAGTGGGAAAACTGACAAGCACCGGCCGCACTCAGAGGAGGGTGGGGGGCTGAGGGACGGCAACGAATAACACCCGTTAGCGATTTTAAAGGTAAATACACTCGCTACCACCTGCCACATTCTTCAAGCCATCTTCACCATGTTTGCTTGATTGAACCCCGCTGCTAATGCGACTAGCTAGCTCGCCTAGAAAACCTGTACGATATGCTAGTTAGCCGCTAGCTTGTGGCTAACCCAACGTTAGCCTACCACAGCCCCTTTTCTTGCATTTGGCAAAGATACGCTGATAACAAATGTGTCTGGGCTATTTGCTATTCTAGTTAGGTGGAGCAATATGGTCAGCATCTCACAAACGGAGCTGTCGTGCTTGTTTGTTAGCCAGACAGTTAACCGTGCAGGCCCGCTGCAGTGAAGCAGAGTTTAGCTAGCAGCTCTAGAGCCAGGTGACGTTAATGCTGGTGGTCATGGATTTACTTGACAGATCGGGAGACAGCGCACATCATCAAATGGACTTTTCACCGTTAGCCATTTTAACGCATTTTGTGTAACTTGTATCTTCATGTCGAGGCACATATAAATCATGAAATGTATTATATTCTGCAAGCAGGTGCTTCATGCAATCCTCATAGAACCACATAAGATGAAGTAGAGTAAGTTCCCCACCTCAAAGTCCCCGTGTTGGCAGAGAGTGCTTCCTTTAATTGACAAATAAAGGGAGGACATTTCAACAAGTCTTCAGTGCTGAAAAAGCTTTCAAGAAGAAGCGACACTGCAGAAACCAGCATAATATTCATGTTAAGTTTGTGGCTATGTAAAGGAAGTATTTTATCAGATTTGTGATTCTGAAGATCGACATGTTTCATCTTATTTTATTAAAATTTTCTGTCAGTTCAGGTATGGTAAATGGCTTTTATATTCAACATATTTCTAACTGGAGATACTATTTAGGGCCATATAGTGATGTATTGGCACATGATAGTTTGACCCTTGTACTCACACTGATGCTGAAGCAGTGTTCCTGTTCTTCATACTTTTCAAAAGGTGATCCAACCTTTCTCTCAAAAAACCACACTTAAGACAAACAAATAGGCAGAGCAAAAGAGCAGCTTGCTCCGTGTCATGCGTTAATTGTTAAGACACTTATAACCTGTGGCTGTAGCCCAGTTAGGCGTTACCTCCTATGCGGTTGACAGTCTGTTTTCAGTTGTTTAGATAGATCCCATTTGGAGGTTTGATACAATTCTATTAGCAGTGCTACTTGGTTGAAGCAAGCGCCAGCAGACACTATGGGATTGTACTGACTGTCACAGCTATCCACATAATGGCAACAATGAAAAGCTGTGTTTGTTAAAGTTTCTGAAAAGTTGTGAGACCTGTTTGGAACAAGTTATCATGTAAATGCATAGTTTGCTTTGGGCCTGCTCCCATTTATATTCACTTCACTGTCCTCTGGTTTTCTGTTTTCTTTGGACAGGCCATGAATAATTTGCTATTGATCTGCATACAGGCAGGAAGAGCTGGGAGGGGTAATCACATGACCCAATTCTGGAATCAGCCTTGGTCTTTTTTTTCTTCACACTTTTACATTCATCACAGTAATATAATAAAAACTGCACTGCCCTCTGCAGCAGCAAAGAGCACGCTGTGCACTGCTTGTTGCTAACATCTCCTATTGTGCATTTCATCAGCCCCCCACTTTGGATTAGATTCTTTGTACCGCACCATGAATGAGTGTTAGGGGGGGGGGATTGTTGATGCAAAACATGACTCTCGACTGTTCCTTGCACCTTTTGCTTCTCCAGAACAGTCATCAATTATTGAGATGCCGAAACTGGCAAATTTTTAAAGACCCTCCTCGTCCAGTGTTGCAGCACCTTAAAGAAGTGTGTATTTGCATACTGCCCTCTTTAAAACCAGACAGCTGACCCCTTGGTGAATAGTGGATTCCATCATTTGTGGCTGTTCTGCTGCTCCCTGCTTCAGTTGCACACTGAACCGGAGAGGAAGGAAAACTGGAGTCAGATTTTTCCAGGATCCTGGCAGAGTGCTGACACAGGTTCCCCTTGTCACAGTGCAGCAAATTACTGCACTAAGAATAGGGGAGGCAGTTATTCCCTTTATTTGCCTTATTCTTTTCTGTTGACTGGTTAGGCCTTTATCTTTAATTTGTTGTATCACTGCCAATACATAGCATTTTGTTCTAGTTGAAAAGGAAACGCTTTGGATTTAGTGAAGATAACATAGATCCTAGTTAATCTGTTATCCAGGTTTGAGAGCATCAAGCTGTCTAAATTATGGGGATTTTTCATTCAAATCAGGCACTATGCCAACACTAAGACATAGCCTTTCCCTTTTTATGTAAAGCGATCAATAGGCCACACTGGCTTTGCTCCAGACTTTATTGACACATTCCCAGCTGGTGCACTGTTGTGTTGTTTTTGAGCCTATGCTATCAGGCTGGAATGAAAGACCTTTACTTCCTCTCTGATTTGCTGAGCAGATTGTGTGTTTTGCAGTGGCTCCTTTTTAGTATGCCTCCTTTCAAAGAGCCTGTGAAAATGCACGCATGAAGGAGAGGCAGTGAGGATATTAAAGTCATGTGCTATTAGCTGCACTGATGTCGTGGCTAATGGCAGAGGTAATGAAAGTGAAGAATCATTCAGTCATGGAGCGATGGACTACTCTCTGTTGCTTGGTAATCACTGTTTACTCTGTATTAGTTCTGTAGCCGAGGGAATGTCCAGCGGGAGTCTCTCCGTTCGAGCTGCAAAATGTTGAATGACTGTGTGAAGTGTGTGTGGCAGTATACTGGAATGTGTGTTACATTAACTTGACATTAACTGAGACATGGAGAGCTTTTGGTTTTCATTCTTTCCTTCTGCTTTTGTAACTCAGAATGTAAAACTTCAAGTACAATCAAATAAAGATCTTCCACCTGTTTGTTTTCTGAACCCTTTTTCTGTGTGGAAAATGTAGAAAGGTATTTCTTTTTGACCCTCGTCATAATAACTTTTCTTCTGTCGTAGGTCCTGTGAAAAGATGAATGTCATCAAAGACAACAAAGACCTGGCCTGTTTCTACACCACCAAACACTCCTGGAGGGGAAAGTAAGACCCACAGCTATTTTTTTAATCCCACCGATAGGATTTCATGGGCTGGTGGTGGCATTGTCTATTCCACGTCCTTTTGTATTGGTTTACAAGGCGGCATTAAACTAAACTCTTCCCTTCATCACCATGTAAAGGTAGTTTGGAAAAATCCTGAAATCCTGACTCAGTGCTTCCATTGTGCCGACTTCCTTATCTTAGCCACGGATACGAGGTCTGCAGACAACTGACCAGCACACAGCCACACGCAGCACTGTCTTATGAAATGTAACACAAAGATACTTGGCCGTACTACTCTTAAGCAAGGTGATGTCCATGCACTTCTATAAAAGGTACAGTAGGCTTCCACATGTGATAGTAAATTGATTAAACTATTTGTTTCAAACACTGTATATTACATCTAGACTAGGGATCAGACAACATCCTTATCACAGTACAGCACACTGATATTTTGGTGCAGTTGCAAGTTGTCACAAGATACGCTCAATGTAAGACGTTCAACAGCATTTCAGAAGGGGTAAATATACCTTCTGTCTTGTGTATCATCTTCCTTATAAAGATTACAAGGTTGGATTTTTACCATATATTTCTTTCCTAAATCAACCTTTTTTCAGATTTTTCTTAGAAGAGGAAGAACGTGTCTGTGCACTCATGTATGTAGACTTGATGTAGATACTTGGTGGCCCTTAAAGCTAAAGGATGGACGCGCAGTGAGCTGGCGGGATCACATTACCAATACCTGTTTTCTAAACGGCTTGGGCCCATTAAGGTCTGCCATTGACTTGGGTAACTTAAGCAGGGCTGCAGAGCATTAGCCATCATCAGAGCTTCATCCTGCTAATGCTTCCTGACGTGTCCGTCAGAGACGAGTATGTGTGCATGTGATGTATGTGTGGTGGACAGTGGAGACGATACACCGCTCAGAACGACGGAGTGGCGCAGTTTAAACCTTCGTCAATGGTTGTTCTGAACGGGTTGACGCATGTCAGCTGACATCGGTCTGTGACCCTCCTCCTGACCTGGGTTGAATGAAAAGTCCCGGTTTGGTGACTAGGCATCTTCATCAGGGATCGAAACTTAAGTTATCGATATTGTGAAGGTCATTGAACTGATGCCGAGTGCAATATGAGTAAGTGGGCAACCGTGAGAGAGCGAGTGAGCAGAGAGAAACGAATATGAAACTTTATTTGGTGCTTGTGTAATGTAATTCTGTGGTCAGTGAAATGTAACTACAGTTGCGAATGCTGAACAGGTCACGCAGAGCTTTTATAGGCCCACAGAAAGCAAAAGAGAAGGTGTTGTGTCAGGATATCCTCTTTTATCTTGCTTCATACCAACCACAGATACGGTGGGCTGATTTTCTCTTCACTGGGTCATAAATCATGATGACTAATTATCCAGTTTGCTTTTTACCAACCAATTTAGCCGTAGGTACAAACAGCGTTCAAACTAATTTTCTGCACACTAACAAACCACACCTGTTAGCCAAAGTAAAACGTACCTGGTTTAGCCTTAAACAGAGGAAAGTGTCTCAGGTAGGTTTCTGTGCCACAGTTAAGAGGAGCACAGCTCTTCACCATGAACACAGAACATGTTCCCAAAAGGCTCATCCGTGATTAACGTGCTCCTGCATCCATACATGAAAAGCACTTGAATTGTGAATTTTGAGTATGTAAGGCAGTTTTCAGCATCACTTGATGTGCCAACTTCTCCATTAACTATACGCAGCGCCATGAACTATACCTGCGTAAAGGACATTTCACTCTGAATGCTTATTTCAAGTACCGATATTAAAACTTGAATTAAAATGCATGTGCAAAAATCAGGCTTCAGCTCGTTCGTGGAGTCGTCCGTTGTCGTAACGTGTTTTTGTCAAATGTTTAATAAGTGGCCTATATGGCAGGTTGGTCACAAAGCCACAATGATGTGCGGTGTTGCCTTGTAGTTTACCCAAATGTTAAGTTACGCATTTGTTCATCTGTGCTCATTATCATGTAAAATCCAGTCTCATCTACAAGCTCGAGTCTTGTGACTCCAACTTGTAAAGTATATTAGATTTGACTGAGTGTCGTCCTAATGAAGGGAATCTTCATGATTTTTAACTCAAATGGAGTCTCTGAGTTTTCTGAGTCATTTAAGGGTTTTCCTTTTTAAGCACCACACTTCCCTACACTTTTTCAGAGCATGAAGATGCAAATCACAGTCTCCTTTGAATTTTCTTTGAATGCCTTCATGCTTCTGTATGTTGTTCATCGAACAATAAAGAAGACTAGCTGCTAGAGATGCTCACGCCAACCACTAACCATTTTACACACAAGTATTTAAAATATGCTGTAACTGTCTTTTATACCTAGTGTTAATTATATATCAAGGTTTTCAGTTCCCATCGTTGCAGCTCTCCTCTCCTCTCTAGTGTTTGTTGTCTTGTGTAGGTAATTATGTAGTGTTGCCGTAGATTTTAATGTAGTCAAACAAATCTTCAGCTTAGTCTTTTTCTCTTTTTTTTTTTGGTGAGAAATCTTGTTTAAAGAGGGAAAAACAGTTGTTAAGAGGGTTTAGTCAGATACAGGAAGTTGCTTAATGTGATACATTATGAAACCCTGGAAGTGGAAGGAAATGCTGTACAGTATTTAACAAAGCACCGAACGAAACTGAACAGAGTAACCTGTTATCACAAACTACATCTGTGGTGTAAACTGTATCCGTAAAACTTGTTTATATCATATATTACCTTTATGGAAGAGTTAAAGCACCATACAACTGTTTTGGACTATTTAGTACAAATGACATATTCATTAAGGCACACTGTACCAGAGTAATTTAGATTTTCGTGAATGTTTTTCTGCTACCATGGCAGGTATTGATTTCCATCTATTGCGGTCACGTTTACTGTTTATTAATGTCAAACCAACTAAATAATATAAGCAGCAGCGTCTACCATGATGGCCTACCTAAGTCTCTGCTCAGTTGATTTTCATATCTTTGTATGAATGGAAATCTGAACCACTGCAGCACGAGTTGTAAAATGGTGTGATTGTGGCCAAAACAGGCAAAACCACTGGTACACTGATTAACTTTAATCTCAACTCCTTCCACCTTCCTTTATGCAGGCATTACTGTATTTTAGCAGGTGAGTTTGGCTTTTATGTTTGTAGACAAAGCTCCTCTTATCACCGCATAACTTGATAATAGAGTTGACTAGAGACTCACATTTCTATTTATACTGTAAATGCCACGCTTCAGTCAGAAATTCAACCTGCTGTAGCAGTCTCTCTAGTTATCTTTTAAAGGAAACATCTTTATGCTGTCATGCATGCTTTCATTATGTTCAAAGTCGAGCTCTGCATCTATTAAATCTTTACAAATGGAGTTCTGCGTATAGTATCTATGGAAAAACGAGAAATAGGTAGCTTGTTGCAAAAACTAAACCGATACTAACTGACTTCTTCATGTACAGCACAAACTGATCTCAACTATGTGATCCACTCAGTGACTTGCTTTGATATCCAGCAGTTTGTGTTGTCACTAAGAATGAGACACACACTAGCCAGTGAGGGTTGTACTAAGATATAATTATCCATCTATAATCAGCCTACAGAGAATGAATAATTAACAAGTTTTGTGCTGACATCCAGTTAAGCCAGCTGCTTAGCACCAAGGTCAAGTTTGTGTAGTGAGACAGCTCCCTGAGATCAGGACAGAGTCGCGCTTTCAGACTTTGTCGCCCAAGAGAAACGAAACCTTGGTGTGAGGCAGAGGTGGTTAGAACAGAATGAAGACTTTTGTACAGACTTTCTGATGAAGAAGATACACAAACAATTATTTGTATAATTGTGGAGAAGTAAGGAGGCTGACTGGGGGAAGTGCCTGGACCTTATATTCAACTTCGGCCTTGCCTCAGGCCGCTGCCTGTCCTGTCTGTTTATGTTAGTCATGTACTCTGTACACAAGTACGAATGCATTATGCGGAAGTAAACTCTTTGACTTCCTTTTACTCTTCTTTTTGATATGACTAGCTGGTAACCCCTTAATGTCACCATGTACAAAAAAGAAAGAGAAAGAATGAAAGAAAGGAGCAACGTACATATGTACGTACATAGATGAACATACATATATACCAGATACAACACACTTTAACACACACTCCCTGCTTAAACTTCCCCAAATTTTCAAAACCTCGTCAAACCTTTTTTCTTACATTACCCAAACCCTGAAATCAAACACCAGGTAGAATTTAGCAAAGATACCAAATTAAACCGGTGGCAAACCACACAGAGATCTACCACACAAAAATGCCTGCCTGTCTGCTCACACGCACACACATTCACTCAGCGTAACATGCAGAACATTTGGCAAAATAGAATTACACACTTCCTCCCTAGTATGTAGGGATGTACGAAAAGTTGTGACCTTTCACTTTAAACTCGCTGAGAGACCTAATGTGGAAAATGTATCGATAGAATAGTAATGGCTGAGTCTAATAGGTACATTTTCAGAAGTCACTTGGCTGTCTGTGTTGTTGCATCTTAGAAAGTGGCAATTAGTAATATGTTTCATCATCTTTTAACCCTGTTTGTGCCTTATCTCAACCATTGCCTCATACAAATGTCTGGAAACGGACATAATAAACCTGTATGAGGATGATATCATCAGTCATCTGAGCCCCAGTGATGTCACCTGTCCTTGATTCATCTTTGGCTTACAAAGGGCTACAAATGGACTCCTTCCTCTCACACCATCCTGGCCTCTATCAGATGTAATGGAGCTTTTATTTATGAGACATATTTGGGACACTGGAACTCTTGAGGCCACAAGTTAACAGTGATGTTCAGAGTTGTCAGGTCTAACTGGCTCTGTTAGCTTTGCTTCGGCTAACCCCCACATGTTTGAAATACCGCCACACATTCAGCCTCTTTCCCACATTCACTGCTAATGTTATGTGACTGCCTGTGCTGTTGTAGGTGTTGGTGATGGGTAGGCTGTGTTTTTCTGACTCATCCCATCTCTGTGTTCCAGGTACAAGCGAGTCTTCTCAGTGGGGACGCATGGCATTACCACTTACAACCCTACCACGCTAGAAGTAACAAATCAGGTCTGTATGTATGCAGCCTGTTGTAGAGGAACTCCAGTGTCATTCAGGGAGTTCTTCTTAGCTGTAGCTATCGGTGCCTCACAGTTGCTTGTGGGATGTGCTGTTCTTGGATCCATGTGACTATTGAAAATCCATTTGAAGCACATTGCTCTTTTGCTGAGAGCCAAAACTCAGCCTTTTAAATATGCTAAGCTTTCAGCGCTTGTCTGTCTTTACACTGATTACAACATGAAGCAAGGTGATAATCAATACCCATTAGACTTGAAAGCTCACTCATTAATGCCCTCAGTCATGAAAATGGCTAAACAAAAAATAGCGTCATGGTTATGCGGTGTAAAAATAATATTGCTAACAATTTACTTTAATTCCCCCATGTTAAGCATTAATAAAAATGGTTTATGAACCACTGTAATGTACTCATAAACAGCCCTAAGGCCATTTTACATGTTTATTTATTTACTGAAATTATAACTTCTCTTATGAAGGCATATTTTCTAAGTGTGTCATTCATTATCTGTTCATACACCAGTCTCCATGTATAGATGCCCACAGGAGGATTTCTAGTTGTTGACAAATACATGAATATACACACACATCTGCTCACAGTACAACAGTAATAATTAGTTATAAACCCTTTGATCTTAAATGATTCAGATACTTATTAATGCTAAATAGGGGGACTTAAAGTCAAGTGTTGCCATAACATCTTTTTTTCCTGTCACAAGCTTGTGTGTGACCGTAACAATGTGTGTATTGCTGTGTTGTTGCTGTCTATGGTACCAGTGGCCTTATGGAGACATCTGTGGCATCGGTCCAGTAGGAAAAGGTCAGGGAACAGAGTTCAACCTCACATTCCGCAAAGGGAGCGGCAAGAAGTCTGAAACGCTCAAGTTCTCCACAGAGCACCGCACAGAGCTGCTCACAGAAGCACTGGTGAGGCCAAACACTCACAGCTGCATCACTTTGCTGCCATTGTTCACAATGACTAAACAGACCTCATAAACATATTCATTAAGAGGGCCTCAGAAGGGGGTGTTTGATGTGGCTTTTCATGCTTTCTAGGTGCGTCACAGCTGCACATTTTGCTGTGTTTCTAAAATAAACAATCTCAGCAAAGTCATGTACTGTACCATGCGCTGTTTGTTAATGCAGTGCTTGCAAATCACAGGCCCTTTGACTCACTGTGCTGAAGGCGTTTATCACAAATGTGAATCAGCAGATAGTTTGTTGCTGAGGTGTTTTGAAACCGCATCGAGGATGGAGAATTTCCCCATAGACCTAATTAAATGTATTTGTAATTTAGCAGTGTGTTACACAGGCATGACTTAACAGCTAGCTTTGTAAGTTAATATAATCCTTATTGTTCCTTTTCTCAGAGATTCAGAACAGAGTTTTCAGAGGGAAAGATAACGGGCAGGGTAAGTCCTGAGATCTATAAAGAAAAAACAAATATGAATTTGAGTGTATATTTGCCGCTGTGGTGACACTAAAATGAATGTCTTACAACACATGTGCTGAACAGCGTTACAACTGCTACAAGCACCACTGGAGTGACACACGGAAACCTGTGAGTTTAGAGGTGACACCGGGCGGCATCGACCAGATCGACCCTCACACCAACCGGGTGGTGTGTTCCTACGACTATCGTAACGTAGAGGGCTTCGTTGAGGTCTCTGACTACCAGGGAGGATTCTGCATCCTTTATGGGGGCTTCAGCAGACTGGTATGCATTCATATTGTGTGTGTGCATGTGCGCGTGTGCTCTAGTGTGTCTGTAGTGTGTTGTCTTAACAAAAATGAACATTTCCTTTCCCTCCCGTTTCCCATTGCCTCTTTCTCTCAGCATCTGTTTGCCTCGGAGAACCGGGATGACATCATCCGCTGCGCCATAGAGCATGCTGGGAACTTCATCGGTATCACGTTACGACTGAGGAAGGAGGCCCTGACTTTTGAGGATTTCGTGACGGACAGGTTGGGAAAGTACAGCTCAGACGAGAGCATCACTTCACTGGCCGAGTTCGTGGTGCAGAAGATCACCCCTCGACACTCGGTGAGAACGCTCTGCTCCTCCTTCCTCTTCGTGTCTGTGTCCAGGGACCCAGCACGACTCCCTTAACAGATTGCTAAGGGGGCTACTTGAAAAATGTGCAGTCGTTTAATTTGCTTGTTTGACATCAGACACTTTTTTACAATAAACTAAGACAACTTCAGAGTTCATTGAATGTTTTCCGCTTTATACTCTGAAATTATCAAAATTTAGATATTAAATGTGTAAATTACAGTTATTGGACGGTTTTGAGCTTTGTGAGTTCTAGCATAATAACATAGAAGAGAATTTCATCTCTGCTTTACTTCTAATACTGTGGGACTAATTTTACACCCTCTAGTATGTGTTCATATTGCTTATTGTGGTATCAGAACTTTTATCATTAGTGTAAAATTGTAAATATTTTGTATTGACAGCTTCATTTCAAATTTCAAAAAGCGCACCATTAAATTTGCATTATTTTGGCATTTACAAGATCTGAACATTTGATTTTCCAAAAGTTTAGGGGGATTTTTCCAAAAGCCAAATAACTAATCAGATGTCCTGGTTATTTTGACTTTCTCTTTAACAAAGTGGTATACCGGTCGATTGAAAATTAGCAACTTATTTGACAGAATCTGGTGTTCCCATGGAAAATATGCATGTATGTTATGGAAATCAACTGATGCTTTGTGATGCCCAATACTTTTGATGAATTAGATGGTTATCACTGACTTAACATTTCATTTGCTGTTCTTGGCAAGTAAATGTAACAGTATCCATTTCATGTTTCATTTCCTTCCTTTGCTCTCAAGTTGTATTTATTATTTCTTTATATATGTAATCAGTTTTGTTAGTGTTACGACTTCTCTTGCTATCTTTCCTTAGGAGCCTGTAAAGCGTATACTGGCCCTGACAGAAACATGTCTAGTGGAGAGAGACCCAGCATCGTACAACATAGTCACTATCAAACCCTTCGGAGAGGTGAGCACTCTGAAGATTTTAGGATGAAATGTTCTCACATGAAACCATTTTGTTCCGTCTAGTTGTACTCCTGTGAAGATAAACGTTAATTGAACTGCCTGTCTTTGTTTCATTATGTCTGATCGGCATCAGTGCAAGTTAACAGCTTGGATGAAAGCACTCGAGTCTGTGTGATATGAGTAAACTCTCCCGTCCTCCTCCCTCCCTCCTTATTTTTTTTTCATCTCCCTTCAGGTATTTGCTCTCATCTGTGATGTAGACAACCCTCAGGTGTTTACAGTTGAATTCATCAGAGGTCAGATCAGGAAGTATTCCTCCACAGAAAGGTACGCAAACGTAACACATAAACCTTTCTTTATGAACGTTTTAAAATGTTTTTGTTTACATGATTTACAAAATGAGTAATGTGCTTGTGTGCGCGTCTGCTGCACAGCCTTAACTCATTCCTGTTATTGTGTGTTCTCTGCTCGTCCTTTGTAACACAGATCATTTGTGATGCATTTAGCTGAGTCTGTTTTGTATGTGTGTCTGTAGGGACTCCCTGTTAGCCAGCCTACTCGATGGAGTCCGTGCATCAGGCAACAGGGACGTGTGTGTCAAGATGGCCCCCACGCAGCGAGGGCAAAGATGGGGCCTACTGAGCATGCCCGTGGATGAGGAGGTGGAGAGTTTGCATCTCAAATTTCTGGCAGCACCTCCTAGTGAGTCCAAGCCCTTCATCTCATGAGATTCATGAACTTGAATTGGATTTCAAAGTTCAAATTGGTTTAGATGTAATTTTTATTTTCAGTACTATCCACTTTAAGCAGTGTTGTAAGTAGTGTGATCAGCGTGGCTTTGGGATAGCAAGGCCTATATGTTGGCCCACCACTTTCCAGAATACTGGTTTAATAATTATAATTTCAACAGCTATTAAATGGACTGACACTGAATGATGTACATCATTTATGCTCCCCAGAAGATGACTCCTTTAAGTGATCCCTTATCTTTTCATCCAAACCTTTGGTTCATGACCAAATACCAGTGACATTCCCACCAGCCTCAGCTGTACTTTGTACTGCTTTGTATTGTTTTAATTAGCAAATTATAGCATGCTAACATATAAAACTAAGATGGTAAACATAATACTTGCTAAACATCAGCCTGTTAGCATGGTAATTGTGAGAGTATTAGCATGCTAACTTTAGCATTTACATCAAAGATCTTCTGTGCCTCTCATGTATTATCATTACATTCAAGTCACAGGGTTAAGCTAATAAAATAGTGTGCCTGTGGCCTCTCAATCTCACATGGTGATGTATTGTTTCATTATTGCCTCCTTCTTTTGCTTAGATGGAAACTTTGCAGATGCAGTTTTCAGATTCAACGCCAACATATCCTACAGTGGAGTGCTGCATGCAGTAACCCAAGATGTGAGTGTGTTCAAGTCCCATGTGATTTATGTCCATGCACCTGCCCAAGCTGGATTCACGGTTGTTTACCCTTTTTTTTAATTTTTTATCGCTCTCTGTGTTCCTTATCTCTTCTCTCTTCAGGGTCTGTTCTCTGAAAACAAAGAGAAGCTCATCAACAATGCAGTCCTGGCTCTTTTATCCCAGGAGGCCGAGCTGCCGGGTCTTAATGCAGAGCTGGAAAGCCATTTCCAGGCCATTCGACGCTTGGTGGCCTCCAAGGCTGGCTTCCAGGCTTTCACCCAGCTGCCTAAGTAAGAATGCAGCAGTTATCTCACTTCACCTTCCTGCTTTTATTTGTTAAAAGTATATATTTTTTGTTGAGCTGCTGGTAACAGGCATGCTCTGTCATTCCAAGGTCTGGTCAAGGGTCTGGAGTCACAGATGCAACGTAAATATGAATCCATACATCTCAGTCTGCCCTTTTGCCTTTCTCTGTTTCTTATCCTTGTTCTTCTCCAGAGTTTGTCGTAGCTGTAGTAGCTGTCTGTCGATCAGCCTTCTTTTCTTTTATCTTTGTGCCGCTTTCATCTCAGGCTTTTAGACAGGCACTTCAGATGGGAGGTTATGTCACTCAGTCGAGCTGTCTGCCTTGATTTGTCTTGACCCTCCACTCTCGCCATCTCATACTCTTATTTATCCCTCCGTTTCTCTCCCACTATCTGCTTCATCCATTCGATCCTTTACATTTCTGTATGTGTCAGAATATGTAATAAAGAATGCGGTCTTTCCGGGTCACTGAGATGTATGAGAGGAACTGTATTTACTCTTTATTATTTGTTCCTCCGAAGCGAATGAGCCATAATTGGTTTTCCTTACAGATTCATTGCTAGAGTAGCTTGGTGTTTCCCTCACACAACCACAAGACGCAGATTACTATAAATGGTTTATTTTTGCTTTAAGGAAACATACTTTTATATTCTGACACTTAGTAGTTCAGTGGAAGATGTGACACTTTATGAGCAAAAAGAAACAACAAACCACTTCTGAAGCAATGAATTCTTTGTGTATCCAACCCCAGACCTCTTTTAATTAATTCAGTATTTTTATGGTTTATATTCTGCTGTATTTCCGTTTATTCCTCAACATTTTTCAACACATGGTAGTTTTAGTGGTGTTGGTAAATCTGTCAATGTATGTTTGTGTGTTCCAGGTTCAGGGAAAAGTTGGGAGTAAAGACGGTAAAAGCTTTAAAACGGAACAACAATGGTGTGACACATGCTGCTGTAGACATGCTCTGTGCCCTTATGTGTGTAAGTATCACCTAAATATCTAGAGATCAACCAAAACATATATAAATATCAGCTATGTCACAAATCTGTCTTTTTTTTTTTAATGCAATTAAGTTTGGATTTTTTATGAAATGCCCAACTCCATCAGCTTACATGTTGCTGTTTGGCTGAACTTGTCTTTCATGTCTCTGTCCAGCCGATGCACGATGACTATGACCTGAGGCAGGAGCAGCTGAACAAGGCCTCTCTGCTGTCCTCCAAGAAGTTCCTGGAAAACCTCCTTGAAAAATTCATCACTAATGTGGTACATTTCTATTCATGAGCCAGCTGGTTGCAGCACATTGAAAAGTTGTATTACAAAAGTAATTGTTGTCTTAGCTCCCATTCCTGTTTTTTTGTTTTTTTCCAGGACCATGGGACAGGAGCTTTGGTCATCAGCTCCTTACTGGACTTCTTAACATTTGCCCTCTGCGCCCCCTATAGTGAAACCACAGAGGGGCAGCAGTTTGACATGCTGCTTGAGATGGTTGCCTCCAATGGACGCACTTTGTTCAAACTCTTCCAGGTAGTTGACTTGTGTAAACATACATAAACCTTTCGCCCTAATTTTGACAGCAACAGGACTGGTACAGATTCAGTAGACAATGATGTGTATTGAGATATGTAATCCTTATCTTTAGCATCCCTCTATGGCGATAGTGAAGGGCGCCGGCCTGGTGATGAAGGCCATTATTGAGGTAAGCCTTTCTGTGGGTTAAGTGGTTATCGGTGTGAATCATTTCATGATGATTGGATTGTCTTTTAGTGTTCGTGCTTAATGTTGAAAACTGATTTAAATTCAGGAGGGTGACAAGGAAATAGCCACTAAGATGCAGGAGCTGGCCTTAAGCGAAGGAGCTCTTCCAAGGCATCTGCACACTTCTTTGTTCACCATGAGTGCTGACCAGCGGATGCTTACCAACAGGTCCAACCTCAATAATCCACACACTCACACATGATAATTGAGTTTTTTGGATTTGTTAGTTCCAGCTGCTAGTGAATTATCTCAATTTACAGTTTTGTACTTCACTAATACTCGTATCCAGTGTAACAGTAGAAAAAGCTTCAGTTGCTATGGTAGATAAACGGAAAGATGTGTTCTCTAACAAACACACGTAACTAAATGGCTCAGCTGATAATGTCAGATTTTTTTTCATCAGGCAGCTGAGTCGTCACCTAGTCGGCCTGTGGACGGCAGAGAACCCAGTTGCCATGAACCTCCTGAAGAGGATACTGGTAAGGCTGCAAATCAGCTCAGTTCAGACTTTTAAACAAATATTTAATGCCGGTCCAGTATTCATGGCAGAAGCTATTAGTATAATGACGGTGATACTGGCAAAGTACTCTAGGATGTAAGCCAATGCTTTTCTCTGGCAGCTGAGGCGCCCTGTTTTGGTCTTCACCCATTTCATTATGTCTTTTGCGCTCTTAGCCAACAGGACTGCTGGCTTACCTGGACATCCCTGACCCGGTCCCGGAGAAAGATGTGGACAGAATGCACATCCGGGACAACTTGAAAATTGCCACGGTATCTGACTGTTTTGCAGAGTGAACAAAAAGCTCAATAAGACAATATTTGAAATCTATAATTGTTGTTTCATATATGTTTCTCACAGGACCAGCTAAATCGAAACAAGGTGCCTGACTGGCAGCGGTTAGCAGGCAAAGCAGCCAAAGAGGTGGAGAAGTTTGCCAAGGAGAAGACTGATCTAGTGCTGATGCACTGGAGAGATAAAATGGGCATAGCCCAGAAGGAGGTGAGGATTTAATTTCCTTTACAAAGGGACTGAGGGGCTGATTTACGTGTTATCTATTAGGCTGCTGCTGCTGACTCTGTCTGCTCAGGTGTCTGTTGCTGTTGCTGTTGCTCCTCCTGCTGATGCTGAACAGTACTGCAGAATCCAGAGGCAAACTCAATAACACATTTTTCAGCTGCTCCTGTCATCTTGCATGAAAAGCGCTGCCTGATCTTGGGGAAACGGCACGTGTCAAGATGCAGTCGCATGTGATTTTTCTGTGCCTTGCATATTTGCTGTTCAAACTGCTTGTGCACATTTTTATATATGTTTAACAGACATTCTTTCTTTAGCTGTTTTTCCTTTACAGGTGTGTCTGAATGTGACCAAAGTGTTATTTAAATTCAATGTTCTTTTCAAGAATACCTCTGTTAGGGTGCACACTTGATTACATGTTTACTGTAAGTGTCCAAATTGCATGTAGTCGGTTCATGTACGGCATTTCATACTGAACCTGGTCATTCTTACAGAAAGTGTGTTGGTGGGTTTAGGTTGGTGGTGTCTAATAAAACATTGGGGCCACTTCTGTCTGCTCTTTGACGTTTCTACAAAACTGAAATCAAATCTACTTTCAAATGAAGCTGTGACCTCAAATCTGACTCCCTGAATGTCACCGGGCTTGCTTTTCCTTTTTCTACACTTTATCTAGATTGACTCAAAGTGACTGATCAGCTGCATATTCTGATTGGCTTGCTTTCACAGAATATTCCCTAATCACATCCGTCGTTTCACGTTTACACCACATACTCCTTGTATGTTGTTAGCGATTGCTTAGGTGATATATCAATCTAGTGCATAGTCTGCTAATAAATCTGAAGGATCTAGTGATAGCTTTGCATGTTGATCTCTTAGTATGACATACTCTAGTGACCTGTGACCTTTTTGTTACGATTCATCTCTGTTTGATCCGAGGAACAATAACCTCTCTGTGTTGTCTCTGCCCCACCCTCCCCTTGTCATGTGTGGTTTCTCTGCTGTCAAACAATGCAGCAAGACAGAAATAACCTGGTAAGTAAGACTGACCAATGGGATCCATGCTGTTTTCTTTCCATATTCTGTCTCTTGACCAAACCATTTTTCCATCTTCATGTGACATATTGAGTGTGTATTTTTTAATTCAGCCAGGCGGTGACTTATTATTATCTACAAGGGATTTCCACATGTCTTCAAAAAGATCCCAGGAAGCAAAAAAAAGGCTCAACAGATTTATGAGAATTTAGTTTTGAGAAGCACAAAATGCTTGTACACCAATCAGTCATAGTATTATGACCACCTGCCTGATATTGTGTGGGTCCCCTTTTGCCACCAAAACAGCCCTGACCCGTCGAGGCGTTGACTCCACTAGACCTCTGAAGGTGCGCTGTGGTATCTGGCACCAAGACGTTAGCAGCAGATCCTTTAAGTTGCCACAGATGCTCGATTGGACTGAGATCTGGGGAATTTGGAGGCCAAGTCAACACCTTGAACTCGTGTTCTTTAAACCATTCCTGAACCATGTTTTGCAGTGTGGCAAAACACTGCCATTAAAGAATACCATTTCCACGAAGGGGTGTACTTGGTCTGCAACAATGTTTAGCTAGGTGGTACATGTCAAAGAAACATCCACATCAATGACAGGACAAAATGTTCACTTACTGCCTAATATATCCCGTCCACTGACAAGTGCCATTGTAACAAGAGAATCAATGTTCACCTGTGAGTTGTTATAATGTTATGACTGTCGGTGTATGAAGAGTCTCGCCTAGAGAATTACAGAATGCACCCAATTTTGGGATCCCATCTTGGTTTTTGTGTGTCATAACTTTTTTTTTTCTATGTTGGTGCGATGATGACATTGTTTTTGTGTGCGTTAGTTTTTTTTACTCATGGTTCTAAAATCTGACTTTCTCCATTCTCAAAACCATCTCATGTTGCATTGTTACTCACTGGTTCCATTCATTTCATTTCTGGTGTTCTTGTCTGTGTAAATGTTGCTCATTTCAACTTCACAACTCTCTTTATGCTGTGGATGATGACAGACTGACCTTTAGCATCTTTCATTTGTTTTCAGAACCCAAACCAAAAGCCTGTCATCCTGAGAAAGAGACGGCAGAGAATAAAGATTGAAGTCAATTGGGAGCTTTTCTACTACAGGTAGAAACAAAATGTCCAAGCTTAGCATATAGTCATAGTCATATAACCCCTTTTTTTCTTCTCTTTTTTTTTTTTTGCCTGCAACCCTAACCCGCTCTTCTGTCTTTCTCAAGATTCCAGCTCGACCATGCACGGTCCAACCTCATCTGGAACCTGAAGACAAGGGAGGAGCTGCGAGACGCTCTGGAGGGGGAGATGCGCGCCTTCAGCGTGGACCGCGAGCTCGGCAGTGCCACCGTCATCTCCTGGAACCACCAGGAGTTTGAGGTTTGTGCTCAGCTCGGGAATATCACACTCCTGCCTGTCGTTAAGTTCAACCACCATCTGTGATATACTGGAGTTTTAGGCTAGACCAGCATCTTTTGATACTTCTACAGATAAATAGTTATTTTGAAAACTAATACAGATACTGTGAGCAAAAGTTGTCTGTTCTTATTTGCAGGTGAAATACGAGTGCCTTTCAGATGAGATAAAGATTGGGGATTATTACCTGCGTCTGCTGCTTGAGGAGGATGAAAATGATGAATCGAATGCCATCAAGAGATCGTAAGACTACAATACAACAACCCAAACCGCTGCACTGATATTATCATTCTGTACTGAATCCAAAAAGATGAGTCGTGCTTCTCCCTCTCTTTGTTCTTAGATATGAGTTCTTCAATGAACTCTACCATCGCTTTCTGCTTACACCCAAAGTAACGATGAAGTGCCTGTGCCTGCAGGCACTCGCTATAGTTTATGGGAAGTGCTACGAGGAGATTGGCCCCTTCACAGACACAAAATACATTGTGGGCATGCTGGACCGAGTGAGTATAAACTTACTGCAAAGACTAATATTGTTACAGCAACAGAAGTGTTTTTATGTCATTTGATATATCCTGAAATCCTAAAATACTCTTGTGTGGTCACAGTGTACAGACAAACTGGAAAGAGACAGACTCATCGTCTTCCTCAACAAACTCATTCTCAACAGGGTAAACAATTAAAAGCAACAGTGCCTCTTAGAATTGCTCGTTCATTTAACTCACATTTCTGTCCCTCTGTCTTGAGCAATAATTCATTTTTTGTGCTGCAGAAAAATGTGAAGGAGGTGATGGACTCTAATGGAGTGCGTATATTGGTGGATCTGCTCACCTTGGCCCATCTGCATACCAAGAGAGCTACTGTACCGCTACAGGTAAAAACATGGCTGTAGCTTTTGGGTTATATGAAATGAATGGCTCTTTTGATTTGTTGTAATTCTCTATGAACCACCCATGAGATTTAATTCAATGTTGACCAGCGTGTGAAAATCTTAATCTGTCTGAAGTGTCAAACAGAGGTCCTCTTGATTTCCACAGAGCAACGTGCTGGAGGCGGCACCAGACATGAAGAGGGAGAGTGAGAAAGAGTGGTACTTTGGAAACGCAGACAAGGAAAGAAGAGGACCTTTCAGTTTTGAGGAGGTATGTGACCTTAAAATGTCAAGCACTGGGATTTCTCACATTTTCACTGTGAAATCCATTTGAATATAGAGTTATATGTTATACCTGCAACAACTTAGCAAAATGTAATAAAATAAAAATGAAAAAAAAAAAAAAATCTCTTTTCATATACATCCTTGCAAATTGTTCTTTAAAAAATACCTCAAACAGATTCAGAACAGTCTAATTATATTTGTATAATAAAGGAGACATCTTGAGAAATCATTGCATTCTTTATATTATTTTCATTTTTGTTTGCTTCTTGCTTCTTTATTTTTTCATCAACCTGCCCTACTCATCTTTTGTATTATGTCTTACTTTTCCTTCTCCAGATGCAGGAGTTTTGGAGCACAGGTGTCCTGACAGCAAAGACACGCTGCTGGGCTCAGGGGATGGACGGTTGGCGTCCCCTGCAGGCCATCCCCCAGCTGAAATGGTGCCTCCTGGCCACTGGACAAGCAGTGATGAACGAGTCCGACCTGGCAACCCTAATCCTTAACATGCTCATCACCATGTGCTCCTACTACCCCAGCAGGTGGGCACAGCAGAAAGTACCTCTGTGGTTGTATAAAATACCTGGACTTGTTATAATAGCATTTCATTAAGCATCGTATTATGTGTGATGATTTTTTGGGTTGAAACGTTAGACCTCTAGGCTGTGACTATAACATGTTTTCTTTTTATTCAGGGACCCAGATAATGCCATTATCCGTCCTTTGCCTAAAATCAAGAGGATGATCAGTGACAATGCTTGCCTGCCTCACATTGTCCAGGTAATTGCACCATCTGAAACAGTTGTTTTGTCTAAACAATGGTGTCATATCAACTTTGTTGAATTGCTGAATTAAATAAAATTACGTTTTTTTTCCTTTGTCTACCTCAGCTGCTGTTGACCTTTGACCCCATCCTGGTGGAAAAAGTAGCCAACGTTCTGTACCTGGTGCAGCAGGACAACCCCAATCTGCAGCGGCTCTATCTAACTGGGGTCTTCTTCTTCATCATGATGTACACAGGCTCCAACGTGCTTCCTGTAGCAAGGTGAAAACAAGCAACAGATGGCACATAAGCATTTTGTACCACCCAAACATGTTAGTTATCCCCAGAAATGTATAAAGAACTGATTTTTTTTTGTTTTTAACTTTTTATTGTCATGAACCCATGATGACGGACACTTTAACACCACACTACTAAAAACATACATGCATTTCCTTCTGCGGTATATTAACTATCAAGTTGGCATCCCAGCCTTTTTTCAGTAGATTGATTTTTGCTTGAAGAAAAGAACTTCAGAATAATGTGGATATAATTAAAATAATATATATATACATTTTACATGTGCTGTTAATATTGACATTCCTCTGGTTTCCTTAGGTTCCTGAAGTACACACATCTGAAACAAGCCTTCAAATCAGAGGAGGTAAAGTTGATTTATTTTAGACACAGACTTTTAGCTTAGAAATGACAACAGATTCTATCTTATGGAACATTTGCCTGTTGTCTCGTCTCTCCAGTCTAAGGGTCAGGACATCGTGCAGCGCAGTGTCCTGGGGCCGGTGCTGCCTGAGGCCATGGTATGTTACTTGGAGAATTACGAGGCTGAGCGCTTCTCTGAGATATTCCTTGGAGAATTTGACACACCTGAGGCCATTTGGAGCAGCGAGATGAGGTAGATATTAGTCTTTAACGTGTCTAATTAGAGTTCTTTAAAAGGCGATGTAGAGTGAAAACAGTACAAGTCATGTGGTTTATAGAAATTTTAATAGGTTGTGTTTGAACTCTACATTTCAGGCGGATGATGATCGAGAAGATAGCTGCCCACGTAGCTGACTTCAGCCCCAGGCTGCAGAGCAACACCCGGGCCCTCTACCAGTACTGCCCCATCCCCGTGATCAGCTTCCCTCAGCTGGACAACGAGCTCTTCTGCAACATCTACTACCTCAGACATCTGTGTGACACCATTCGCTTCCCCAACTGGCCCATTCGAGATGCTGTATGTCTCTTTTTTTATCTTAAAATATCCAAGCTTGTTCTTCCTTATCAGTGCCCTGCTTGTATTTTCTATGAAAAGGCTTCTTTTAACCATGTGATCAACCACCGGTATCTGTACAGGTGAAGCTACTTAAAGACACTCTTGAAGGCTGGAAGAGGGAGGTGGAGAAAAAGCCTCCCTCTATGTCTGTAGATGACGCCTATGAAGTCCTCAACCTCCCCAAAGCACAGGGGCAGTGAGTGGCCTTTGATTTGTTATCACTTGTTACTATTTGTCAAGTATCCTGAATCATCTTTATTGATTAATCGCTCTGGGAGATAACAAAACATTCAGTGTTGGATCTGGTGGAATTGGATTGTAGGACTCAAGAAATGTTGACATTTCTTGTCTTCAGGCACGAGGAAAGTAAAATCAGGAAAGCTTACTTCAGACTGGCTCAGAAGTACCATCCTGACAAGAACCCGGAGGGCAGGGTACGTATTACCATCATTGCTGACATGGTATGCATGTAAGGGCAGACATAGCTTTATACACAGACTTCACTTCAACCCGTATCTTTCAGGACATGTTTGAGAAAGTCAACAAAGCCTACGAGTTCCTTTGTACAAAGTCTGCCCGAATCCTGGACGGCCCCGACCCAGAAAACATCATCCTCATCCTCAAAACTCAGAGCATCCTGTTCAACCGACACAAACAAGGTATGCACATAGATCACCATTTCAACTATTGTTTTTCTACCTATATGTGTAGAAGGTTCAGGTACGTTTTTCTGATATATTACAGTAAAAAAGAAGTGGTCAGTGGTTGTTAGAGATTTTTAACTAATAATCTCCTCTAACCAATTTGTTGTCCACAAACAGAACTGGAACCTTACAAATACGCCGGTTACCCCATGCTCATCAAAACGATCACAATGGAAACAGAGGATGAGCAGCTCTTCTCCAAGACCTCCCCTCTCCTCCCGGCTGCTGTTGAACTGGCCTTCCACACCGTCAACTGCTCGGCTCTTAATGCAGAAGAGCTGCGCCGCGACAACGGCATTGAGGTACACACACATTCACAAATCCTGAAATATCAGCCAGTGAAAATGACCCATTACAGCTGTCCAGTGGGGAACTGTGCCTGAATAAATGATAAATTGTTGTATTTAATCAGGTGTTGTTGGAGGCTCTTTCTCGGTGTGTTGCTGTATTAACTGCATCCAGCAAGCCTGATGACATGTCTGTACAGGTAAAATTATCCCAAAACCCTCTTCTACCTGTAGTCTCCTTCGTCTCTAGAGCTGAGTACCGCACTGCTTGTTCTGATATATTTTAACACGTTTTCAATGCTTTAATGTGCCACAGGTGTGCAGGCACGTCTGTAAGTGCTACAGTGTAGCAGCCCAGTTTGAGGAATGCAGGGAAAAGATTATTGAACTGCCCAATATCATCAGGGACCTCTGTCACATCTTGTTCTATGGAAAGGTGAGAATTTTGCACCTACTATGTTTACTTTATACTTTGCTCTGTTTCAACATCAATATGCCGCTGATTATCTGTGAGAACTCAACAACCATATAGAAATGATTCGAGTAACATGTTAAAGTCTGCAGTTCATGTTCTCTCTCTTGGTTCCTATCAGGGTCTCCCAAAAACTGCCAACCTGGCAGTCCAGTGCGTGAGCTCCTTCGCAGTGGATTTCTTCCTACAGACCCATCTGTACCATGCTGGCGTGCTCTGGCACCTGCTGGTCCACCTCTTCAACTACGACTACACTCTGGAGGAGAGTGGCGTGCAGGCTAGCCAGGACACGAACCAGCAGGAGGTTGCAAACAGCCTGGCCAAGCTCAGCCTATTAGCTCTCAGCCGTCTGGGAGGCTACACCCAGACACCACACACCCCGGACGGGAACAATCCGGTCTCAGAAACCAACGGCGTCGAGGCCACACCTCCAGAGAACCCCACCATCCGCAAGAGCTTAGCAGCCATGCTGACACCATACATCTCAAGAAAGCTAGGAACAGGACCTCCTGCTGAGGTATGTGGTGCAGGTGGATACGTAGGTTTGTGTCAGTGCTGTACATCACAAAGCACTTAAATACACACTAGAGCTCACTTCCACATCCCCTGTTGTGCAATTTAGGTCTTGAAGCTGCTGAACAGTAACTCAGAGAACCCGTACTTGATCTGGAACAATGGAACACGAGCAGAGCTGCTGGAGTTCCTGGAGGGTCAGCAGGAGGGAAACATCAAGAGGGTACGAATAACATATATATACTATTTTCTTTTTGAACTTTCAAATTTCCACACAAACTTTTTTTAAAAGGCTTGTCAAGCTTCAATTCAGATATTACATGATACAGTTTGAATTCACCTGTGGGATTGATCAATAATATTGATTTAAATGATTGTTGTATTATTATTGTGTTATAAGTGTTTATATATGGAAATGTCATATTGATACTAGTATATAGATATTAATGATACTCGATATCTGTGGAATTGCCTTCTGCTTATTGTCTCTTTATAGGGAGAGAATGATAAAAGCTTTGGTGCGGAGTTTGTGTTCAATGATCACAGCAAAGAGCTGATAGTTGGGGAGATCTTTGTCCGGGTCTACAATGAGCAGCCATCTTTTCCTCTTGAGGTGAGTAGAAGAACCAGATAGTATTACAAACACATTCAGTCTGCTTTTTTTTTATTGTTTATCAGTCCTCTGTCCACCAAGAATACTAAAAGCCCATTCTATTTCTCGTGGTTTTTTTTTTTCTTTAAACCTTTTGTAATGCTATAATGTGTTTTACCACCTCTGTTTTAGTACCCTAAAGCATTTGCAGCCAGTCTTCTGGACTACGTAGGCTCCCAGGCCCAGTACCTCCACACTCTGCTGGCCATGAGTCAGAGTAACAAGGTTGAGTCCCAGCAGCATGCGGAGAGGCTCCGCTTCGCTGAGATGGCTTTAGAGGCTCTTCGCAATGTCATCAAGAACAACCCTGGTGAGAAATGACGCTTCCTCCAGTTCCACTTTGTCTGTTGAGGTGTTTTTATGTCTTAAGTCCGGAGCTTCATTTCTACGCGGTGCTCTTTTGTATCATTTCAGGTTCGGAGTCGGAGTGCATCGGCCATTTCAAGCTGCTCTTCTCTTTGTTGCGGGTTCACGGAGCGGGCAGAGTACAGCAGCTGGTTTTAGAGGTAGAGGTTCTTGGTCCTAATATCTGATTACCGTGGTTCCCTGTATATCCCTGCATTTTAGTGATATTGATTTCCTCTGCAGGTTGTTAATACCGTGACGTCAAACCAAGACTGCGTTAGCAACATTGCTGAGTCGCTGGTGTTGTCCAACCTTCTGTTGCTGCTGCACTCGCTCCCCTCCAGTAAGAAGACACTAAAACAGAGTTCTGTACTTATTGCAGTGTTGAATCTTAGGACTAAAACATGTTTTTTTTTGTTTATTGTTCTGTTTAGGCAGGCAAATTGTGCTGGAAACTTTATATGCACTGACTTCTAACACAAAGATCGTCAAAGAAGCAATGGCCAAAGGTCAGTGTAATTCTACTTTTCTTTTTCTGAAGAGTTCTCCACATTTATGGGAATTCTGAGTGCGCGAATGCTCATGTTAATCTCTTTGTTTTCCAGGTGCTCTGATCTACTTGCTAGACCTCTTCTGTAACTGCACACATCCCCAGGTTCGCACACAGACCGCGGAGCTCTTCTCCAAGATGACCTCAGACAAGCTGGTCGGCCCAAAGGTCAGTCCGGACAGATGAATCGAAAACACATAATTCCTGTCCGTGTTGTGTTATCATGCGTCAACATCTGTCCTCATCTCCATTAATCATTTTCATCACTTGCTCTCTGCCAGGTGCGTCTGACGCTGATGCGCTTCCTTCCTGGTGTGTTCATGGATGCCATGCGAGACAACGCCGAGGCAGCGGTGCACATATTTGAAGGAACACACGAGAACCCTGAACTCATCTGGAATGACAACTCAAGGGAGAAAGTGTCCACCTCCGTCCGGGAGATGATGCTCGAGTATGACATAAGCCCAATTTGATTTTCTCTTTAACCAAAAGCTAGTTGAGTAGTGAAGTGTGAAATATTGGAGTATGTTCACTGTTTAATATGATTCTTTACTATCATGTTCTTTACTATCTCATATTTTTCCAGGCACTTTAAACAGCAGAAGGATAATCCTGATGTGAACTGGAAAGTAAGTGCAATAATGTATTTTTATTAACCTTTATTTCACCAGGATTAAAAGACTCACTGAGATTAAAAATCTCTTTTTTAAGAGTGTCCTGGACAAGACAGGCAGCAGCACAAATAACATGATTACAGATACAAAACTAACATAAAACAAGAACAAAAATTATGAGATCAAATCTTTCTTTAACATTCAAAACATCTACAGCTGGAAGTAACTTCATCCAAGTCATTCACAGTGATTTTATATGCATCCAATGAGAGCAGCTCCTTAAGATTCAGGTGACTTGACTTTGCAGCTGGTTCCAACCCGCATACTTAAACACCTTTTTTCCCAGTTCAGTGCACGCTTTGGGGACAGTTAAAATAAACAAGTCACTGTACTTACTCACTATAAAACAGTAATAAGTATGTTATGATTGAATATGACACTACATTTTTTCTTTGTTTGCTCAGTTGCCAGAGGACTTCACAGTGGCTTGTGGAACTGGACAGAACGAGCTAGAAGTTGGTGGAGTCTTCCTGCGTATCTTTATTGCTCAGCCGGGCTGGGTGCTACGCAAGCCTCGAGAGTTCCTGGTGTCCCTCCTGGAGACCCTGACTGAGCTGCTGGAGAAAAACAACCCCAACGTGAGCTGCCTTTCTGACAAACGGAAACACAGCGCATTTTATATTTTCTCTCATTCTGTTATCTGTGACTAGCAATTTCACCTTGTCCTCGCATCTCTGGTCCCCTGCAGGGTGAGGCCCTGGAGACGGTTACCACGGCAGCAGTATGTCTGTTCAGCACACAGAGCCAGCTGGCCGACCAGGTTCCTCCTCTGGGTCACCTTCCTCGCGTTCTGGCTGCACTCAACCACAAGAACAACGCTGTGCCCAAGAGCGCCATCCGCCTCATCCACGTGCTGTCAGACAATGAGGTGAGGAGCCAAATGTTTATTTTTTATATATATATACTTTGTTATACTTTCAGGACTCGCTACAGCGTATTTCACACCTTGTATTCATTGAAGGGGCCCTCCATCAACTTTAAACATTAAGTTCAGTTTTACTTGTCATGAGGCGTCATATAATGTCTTCTGTGGCTTCAGGTTAGGCTTGGAGACTACAGATTTGTGACTGAAACAAGGGTGTGAACTTTGAAAGAAAGGGCAGAGGAAAAGCTCTGAATTCAAAGAAAATGAAATGAAAATATTCACAACGCTCTTTGTTAAACAACAAACAATGTATACTGAGTTTGTCTCCTTTCTGCACCATGACACACTAACATCATTACCTATAACGGTCTTGTTTGGTGTAGCTGTGTGTACGTTCCATGGCTTCCCTGGAGACCATCGGCCCCCTCATGACTGGGATGAAATGTCGGGCAGACATGGCCGGACTGGCTTGTGAAGCTCTCAACCGCATGTTCCAGAAGGAGCAGACAGAGCTGGTGGCTCAGGTAAACTATCACTATCGTTTTTTAAATATTATGGACATCGTGTTTGACGACTATGTAATATTAATAATAATGAACTGAACAGGCTCTGAGAGTGGAGCTGGTTCCATACCTCCTGAAACTGCTGGAAGGAATCGGCCTGGAGACATTGGAAAACCCTTCAGCTACCAAGGCCCAGATAGTAAAAGCTCTCAAGTCCATGACTCGCAGTCTGCAGTTCGGAGAACAGGTATGATGGGAATACATCAAACCACTGAATGATTGCTACCGTTATTTATTTTATAATTTAGTAATTGTTCAGAATGACACACTGGTTGGATAAGTCTTTGCCAATCACTGCTCTGCAGGTGAATGAGATTCTAGCGAGATCCTCAGTGTGGAGTGCCTTCAAAGACCAGAAACATGATCTTTTCATCTCAGAGTCGCAGACCGCAGGCTACCTGACAGGTAAAGTGTTTCTATAAACTTAACCTGCTACTGAAAACTCAGCATCACAAAACCTGACCTTGTCTTAACAAGCAAAGCTGTTTTGTGCGTGCGTGCGTGCGTGCGTGCGTGCGTGCGTTAAGGTAAGTCTCGAGTGCCTTTCTCCGAGCTGATGTTGAATCTTAATGCTTTGCTTTATCCTGAAAACCACCTTGTGGCTGATTCCTCACGTGTGCTTAAACCCAGCGACCTTTTCTCTCTCCACGTCCTACAACTTCCTGGCTCTGTCCTTCCCTTCCTCTTTGTCTTCCACATTTCCTCCTCAGGGGTATCCACTCCTTCTCTCCTGGCTGCCAGCAGCCCACTGCGAGGTGGGCTCTAGACTCCTAAGCTGTGCCCTCACAGCCCTCCTCTCTCTTGCTCTGATGCAGGTAGACTTTGACCTGGCCTTTTCACCTTGCCTCTTTACCTCCATCTTTGACGCACTTAATTTTCCATTCCCACCTCTCCATCTGCACAGTGCTGAAAATGGCATACCATCTTCATCTCCATCCACCCACTCTTTATCGCACTCAAGTTTCTGAAATTAACTAAAAAGCCCCTGAAAGCTGAAAATTAAAGGTCAGTGCGCAAAAATGGCCCAAAAATTCACACGTGAATGTGATTACTGTCCCATGTGACCTGATTTGGGAAAGGCCACGGGATTTTCAGTCTGCTGCGGGCAAGAAAACAATGAAGCCTGAAGGAACTCTAGCCTGCAAAGAAGAAAGAAAGAAAGACTTTACTACTTAACAAAAAGTTAACCAAAAGAATGAACTGAGGCGTCATTTAGAGTTTGCCCTATAACTGACCGTCCACTTCACAAGAAAATAGTTTTGTTGTTGTTAAAGTTTACCATTAAAGAGCTGAGTTAAAATGATCTCTCATTTTTAATGTTAATGTGGTAGTGTATCGTCTTATTTAAAATACACAAAATAGTATAAATAGTCTAAATTTAATCTATTTTTCCAGTGTCGTACAAATCAAGTGTTGTTTTGTACGTCAAAGACATTTTCTGGACACGCGCCAAAATTAATAAAAAACACGTAAAATAAAGATTAATAATGACATAATTTACATGAACTGAAATATTCCAATTATTGACTTGTTGGCTTATTAATTATTTAATTATCTAGATGAACGTGTAGGTATGTAGGTGTTAAAGTTCAAATGTGTTTTCATATTCCTGTTGGCATGCATCAACACATTACATCACATCAAACCATTTCATTCATGTTACAACCGTAGTGTATCCCTCATGCAAATGTAAACTCTCCTTTAAGTGTATATATGAGCTCATGTCCAGATGGTCGGGCACGTTTGTATATAAAGCAGCTGGATATGTGACATAAAATGTTTTGCTAACCTAGATGAACTCTTAGAGTTGGTTATAAATCTCTAAAACTACTTTTAATAATGAAACTAAAATTACAATACTCCACATCTTACTGTACCTAAATACTTCTACTCATTCAAGTGAAGGTAGTCAGTTTTGTTTTCCTGACGGTGTCTTTTTATGACTTTCTGTTATCCAAAATAACTAAGACATCCACAATGTAAATCAGATTAGAAAAAAGTAACTTTTTCCAAACTCTCGTAAACTAAAAAAGCATAAAGTATCTAATATTTGGGCCCCAGAAGTCATCACTCTCCCATACATACAGTAGTTGTTGTCTTTTAGTTTAGCACATGATTGTAGCTCATCAGTAGCTCTCCGGCTGTCCTGCACAGGCACACCTGTACCCAATCTTATCTTTCTGTCACCTGTAGGTCCAGGAGTAGCAGGTTACCTTACAGCAGGAACTGGCACCACGGTAATGCCCAGCGTCCCACCCCCCGTGGACAACGACATTGGAGACCAAGGCTGACGGACACACACACACACACACACACACACACACACACACACACACACACACACACACACACACACACACACTCAGGCACCCAGACTGCCCTGCAGCTTCACGGCTGCAGCTCAGAGAGAGACTGTTCAGCTCCCAGACAACCGGATGGAGAGAGAGACAGACGGAGGAAAGCGGGCCGTCATTGATCACCACCAAAACCTCTGCCACACCTCCTCCAGTTATCACTCTCCTCTCCCCTTTAAAAATGGCACTCAAGTCTTCATAAACACTTTGAAATTGTTTTAACGGATGACCACATTTTTTGTTTGTTTCTGTACTACTTTTGTTTCTTCTAATGACACACAGAAGAGTTTACTTTTTGTATGAATATATTTTTTACCCCAGATTGGTTTTTTTTTGTTTTCATGAGAAAGACATTGGAAGAATGAGGCTTATTTTAGGATAACTGTCTCTTCTGTTATCTTATTCCTCTGTGTCATATCCTGATTGGCTACACTTACCCTAAATCCTGAACAAAGGGCAGTTGGCCTCTTTCTTGACACATTTGTGCACAGGACCTATCCACCTCTTACGTGGCATTTACTAGTCAGTATAATGGATTCTCATATGGAAAAGGAAAACTATTTAAAATAGGAAATCAGAAAATATATGTGTATGATTTCTCTGCCCTGTTTCTCCACAAGAAAATGTGACTTGAAGCCTCGTACTGACGCTTACCTCTTGTCTGGTTTGGTTAGGTCTAGTTCGATTCACATCTGCTCTCCAAATGTACGGCATCCTATTCCTCTGATCTAAATTCACAGGTTATTCTGCTCTCTCTTTGAAGGCTACCCTTTCTGCCTCACATTTTATAAAGTAATTGTACTTCCCCCAGAATGCAAAAAGCACTAGAATATTTATGAGTGAATAATAACCACCGGAAATGAGCTTCTGCCAAGAAATGACGAATGACGTTGACTGATTATGAATCTATGTGAAAGACTAGTGCAATTTGTGAAATGTTCAATGTAATATTGCGTATATAAACTTTCTATATTGAATGTACATTTAAAAAAAAATCTGTCGCACTTGTACATAAAATTTTAAGAATAAAAGGGAACCCACAGTGTTGTTCTTTTGGATTTACGTGTGTGTGCGTCAAAGCAACCGATTTCAACCAAATCTTTATTGCTTGCTAATGTTTGAGAAGCAGAATTTGTACATTTTAAAAGTTTTTGCCAAAGAAAAAAATGTATGCATGTAAAAATGCCAAAAGTACAATTGATGACACTAAGATCATGTCTTCTGTATTTAATTTTTTTGTAGAAACTTTTAATTTTTAAACACTTTGTGGACGTTGAATAAGATAATTCTAGTAATAATTCTTATTATACTTGGTATATTTACATTTTATCACTTCTATGCCAAGAAAATGATCAAATATATCCACAAATTAAGTATTCCCCCAGCAGATGTTTTATAGCCAAGACCTTGAGGCATACACTTTCATGTTGGGGGCAAAAAAAATGAATCATTAACTAAATAATTCAACCATTTTAGAGATGTTATGTTGTATAGGTTTCTGGTCACAGATGGATCCATGACCTCACTATCCTAGCAAATGCCTGGCTTTTCTTCATATAACATTTGCTCAAAGAATTGAACATGGGATGATTCAGCATTCCATACGTGCAGGCTTTGTTTTCAAGGGTTTTTACTTATAAACTTTAACAGAAATGATAGGTAACATTTAGGGGCTTCCATGAACGTTTTCTCTTAGATCATAATGAAAAGACCGTTTCAAAACGCATCCAGTACAAAGACAAGTTTATATTAATGATGATTTGATGCAATATGCCCTAAATATGAATTAAACCAATAAGATTTTATTAAATTGTTTTTATTATGCAGGTTATAATTTTAATATCATTATGTGTATTACTTTAGTTTTGTTCTTTACACTCTTACGCTTAATATTTAGTCGCGGCGGATCTTTTTTAACACTAGAGTCCGACTCCACACGGTCGAATTAGCAGGTAACACCGGACGTTACGCCGTTGGCGCGAATAACAACAACAAAGTTGATATTTTAGTTTCTCCCCATTATTATCATTAAATTATCTAAAATGTATATGAATTTTTTCAATACTTAATTGTTTGCTTATAGTAATATGAATACTTATGGACTTTGAAGCATTTTTTAACGTTATAGCATACCAGTTTGAATGTTAGCTAACCGGTTAACATTAACGCTAACATTGTTCCTTTCATGTAAGTCAGCGCAACCGCTGTCTAAAACTGACAGTAGCGATAGATAAACTATTATATTTCAAGGAGGTTCTTGATGACAAGCCATACTAACGATAAGCTAGTTCCTCATTACTCGTTAGAGTTTATATCGATTACTGTCAGAGTAGAGACTGCCTTTTTATTTTTCTGACTGGGTCCATCAAGAGGAGGTAAGTAGCCATCAGTTTAGTTAACATTAACGCGAAGGACTGTGTTAAAGTTAGTAGTAGACTAATATATAACTTACATGTTACGTTGTACCAATTTACAGCAAATGTAGTATTTGATTGCTAAAACGTCAACTGCAGCTTTAAGCATAGTCATAGCATATTCTGATAGTGATAATTGTCGACTCAGAGGCTAACGTAAGGCAAGCTAATGCCATTGCTAAGTGTTTTCACTGGTCCTTATTCACTTACAGGTTGAACATGCCCAAAGGAGACAACGAAGGCTTCATTGTGAAGTTTGTGGAAAGTAAAGGACAAAAAACCGAGTATGCTGTCAAGGCTTATGAGGTATTATCTATCTCAAACCTATTATTGATAATTACTTTTTTTTTGCCACTGCTCTACTGTCTCATTGTTTGCAGTTGATGATAATGTTTTTCTCATGTTTTGACGCAGGCCATTTTGGAGCTGCAGTCTGAAAAGTACCTGAAAACCATAGATGAAGATGCTGTTTTACAGATGGACCATAACGACAAGTCTTTGTTTGTCTTCAGCAGCTTCACCAGCCCGGCCTTTCTGCACTGCACACAGGTGCAACTCAATATTTGATACATCGAAATCTAGATCTTGAATTTCAAATAAGTTGGTGAAAGCCCTCTAATGGAGAGTAATTCTTCTCTGTCTAACTCTTGTTATGTGTCATGTAGCTTGGCTGCCGAGTGGTAAGTCCACTGGTGGTGTTGTACTGCCTGCAGCAGCAGCATTGTGTCCCCAAAGCAGACAAGCCCGTCTATAACATGGCCATGGCTGACATCACTATTTCCTGCACCAGCCTGGATAAAGCAACACGGGTTAGTTCACTGCGTCTGATACCTTGCACATCGTTGCTCTTTTTAAATCAGCAGTATAATGGATGGCAAATACATCAAAGAGGATGACTCAGGCATAAACCATGAAGCAATAATCTGCGCAATTAAAATAAACGAAAAGTTTAGGATAAATTCTTATTTACCTACTTTTTAAAGGTGCTGTCTCGGGCTGGCGTGTGGTGTGAGGATGTATTAGGTGTAGGGCACAATGGATCTTCTCTATAGGGGGTTAAGAGGAAATATAAGTCACCATTAGAAACGTGTTCTATATGTTTGTGTCTGTTCCTCTCTACAGACAGAGGTGATGGATCTTGTGCAACTCATGGGCGGACGGGTCTATCTGGACCTAAATGTATCTGTCACACACCTGATAGCAGGAGAGGTGGGCAGCAAGAAATACCTGGTAGCTGCCAGCCTGGGTAAACCAATCCTGCTGCCCACATGGGTCAAAGCCTGCTGGGAGAAATCTCAGGACACGTATGTATTCTCATTAAAAATGACATTTCTGCTCTAAAATGCATACTGAAAGGATGCATACTGATTTTTATGATGGTTTCTTTCATGCACTCTGTTCTTTATAAAATCATTGAGGTTCTACAGTCACAGGAGTGCATCAATGTATACAGTTGTATAACATTGTGGCAGTTTTATAATAATGCTTATGATTATGTCCGAAGCAAGGCACTTTAAAGGTAGATGATAATTATTTTAAACCCCTTGTTCTGCCTCCCTCAGGCTTTTCAGGTATACAGATCTACCCATCGAGGACTATGTATGCCCTGTCCTGCGTGGCTGTACTGTTTGTGTGACGGGCCTCTCCAGCACAGAGCGTAAAGAGGTGCAGCGGCTCTGTGAAGAGCATGGAGGCACGTACACCGGTCAGCTCAAAATGAACGAGTGCACGCACCTCATCGTTAGTGAACCGACAGGCAAGTCATTATTATTATTATTATTATTATTATTATTATTATTATTTATTACATTCTGTATTACAGCTTTTGCTGAATTTGAAAATACAAACAGATCATCATTTTATAATGATCTCGGCAAATATTAACTAATCATCACACTATTTAAAAAAAGAACACTGATACCTCATCGGTGTCTCATTGATTCTGAGTACTTGTATTTGTTTGCAGGTCAGAAGTACGAGTGTGCGCGGAAGTGGAATGTGTTTTGCGTGTCTCTGCACTGGCTATTTGACACCATAGAGAAGGGCTTCTGTCAAGACGAGAGCAGGTACATTGTGGAGGGTAAGGCGTCAAAGGCCACTCGACCACACACTTCAACACCTACTGGCACCAACAAGAAAGAGGGTGAGCCACAGACCGATAGTGTAGTTTGTTGTTTACTGTATTTAAAAATGTTACTTTTTTTGTTCCTCTTGTAAAGTGTCTGGAATATATTATAATAAAGAATCATGTTGTTTAACCCTAGAAGGTTCATCTCTGTTGGGCTTGAGCCACATCTCTGTCAATGCCAGCATGACAATAAATGACACAGCCCTCACCAATGGCACCATCAGCCGCCTGGAAGCTCCAGACCCCATAGATACTCTGGACCTCACCGTCTGCCCAGCTGATGATATACTGGATGGGTGTAAGGTAAATAAAAGTTTAATTTCCTGTTAATTTTTGTGGTAATGTCTTGATTAGAGTTGTGAAACACACATTTGAGTTTTTTTTTTTTTCACAAGTGTTCAATGTTGTGCAGCTGTATCTGTGTGGCCTGCCAGGGAAGAAACTGGAGAAGCTGCGGCGTCTCGTGAACGCTGCAGGAGGTCTGCGCTTCAACCAGCCCAGTGAGGAACTCACACATGTGGTCATGGGAGAGCTGGACCAGGACCTCAAGAACTTTCTGTCCAAAGCAACTCACAGGTCTGAACTGAAAACATTAGGAATGATATTCTACTGTATATATTTTTTTTTTGCCTCCGCACTTATAGTATCTGTTTTAAAGATCTGACATATTTTTATGCAGAATTTCAGGTGTAATATATTATACTGTATGTGTATCTCATTAGAAAAGTTGAGTGATTTTAACAGGGTTTGAGGAATATTAGACTTAAAATGGATAAGTTTAGCCCACATTGACTTAAGTTCCAGTTATTTATATATCCTTAATGGTAATGCTAGTTTGCATCATCATATGTAGTCACAATAAAGAATATACACAGATTCCTGCAAAACAAGGAGTGAAGAAGAGAGTAGAAGCTAATATTTAGAGAAGTAGCATAAGATGGAGAGTGCTGTTGCTAGTTTTCAGTATGTTAATCCTTGAGACTTTACTGATGTAATGTATGTCTGTTACTTTCCAGGCCCCATGTAGTAACAGTGCAGTGGCTGCTGGACAGTTTTAACAAAGGCAGTCTACACCCAGAGGCAGGTTACCTCCACCCTGACTGTCTGCCCCCAGCTCCGCCTGCTGTGTCGGTGCCTGCCCATCGTCTCGCCACCTCCCGGACCTCAGCTGGCCCCACTGCTGCCAGTCCTAGCACTCCCAGGCACAAGAGAGCCGAGGAAGATCTGCTCTCACAGTACATGGATGATGACCCCACAGTAGGCAAGTATCTGTTGTTGAAGTCTTTAGCGGGCGCTTAGTGTAATTGGACACATTAAGTTTTATAAAATGCAGCTAATCTCATTGTGCTTTTGTTGTGCAGTTGAAATGCCCCCACCAGCGCAGGGCAACAGCAGGAGGTCGAGTAGTATAGCTGCTGAGCCTCAGCCTGAACCCTGGCCTCCAAACCAGACCAGAGGACCAGAGCTAGACTCAACCCTGCAGGAAGCCAGCGAGGCAGGCCTGTTTTTCGGGAAATGTTTCCTCCTTGTGGGTTTTGGCTCTGAGGCCGAGGCCCAGCTCTCTCTGCTGGTGACAGAAAATGGAGGCAGGGTGCTAACGGGCCGTACGCGTGTGGTGGCAGACTACGCTGTGGTCCCTCTGTTGGGATGTTCAGTGGAGGCCACAGTGGACGAGGTGGTCACTGATACCTGGCTGGTAAGATCATAGTCATACTTTATCTGTGTAGGGTGATTTCAGTGCCATCTGTTGACTTGTCAAGTGGTCGATATATTTATTTATATGTATAGCAAGAAATTATTGCCCTACACAACTTGATTCCATTGATTTGATCGTGTTTGTTTAGTTGTGCTTTGCCTTGGTTTATTTTCAGGCCATGTGTGTGGAGAAAGAGTGTGTTCTGCAGCTGGCCTCCAACCCTTTGTTCACCCCTGTTCCTGTGATGGACGGACGGTTTCCCCTCAGCGATTGCGTTCTCTCTGTCAGCCAGTTCACCGGAGCAGAGAGGGAGTCTTTGATGGAGCTGGCAAAGCACCTTGGAGCCAAGTATGATTACACTGCTGTCTGCCCACACATGCCGTTTTACTTTTAGGCTACACAGTTTAAATAAAGAGCTGTTAAAGAGTTTGGTGTTTACCTTATCTAAATTGATGTGGATGCATAATTTGGTTATAATGTAGACTTAAGTTCAAAGTGCTTTACATGTATTTAAAAAGATACTAGTAGGTTTAGTTATATTATTATCTGTGGACACTTGTTTTTGTGTTCAGGACAAGCATTTCTGTTGTACATATTTGAGGAAGTCCCGGGCAGTGCACAATGTTCTCTCTTATGCATACTTTTACCTTCACGAGTCCACACCTGTTTTAAATCTTCATCTTTTCTTCTCTCCTTGCTGCAGTGTCCAGGATTACTTTGTGCGCATGGCCAATCAGAAGAAGGGCATGCTAGCCAGCACCCATCTGGTGCTGCAGAGCCCCGAAGGCACGAAGTACCAGGCAGCAAAGAAATGGGGGCTCCCAGCCGTCACAATGCACTGGATCCTACGGTCTGCTCGGTCCGGCCAAAGGGCCGAGGAGGGACGTTTTCTAGTTGACCTGCCGCCCTCACCAGGTTAGAAAAGTGTCTTGATTGAAGATGTGGATGTAAATGCATGTTTTATTTGCATTGGCTGGGTATCAATATAATGACAATAATTATAGTAAAGTTTGTTTCTTACCTGCAGTAATTATTTGAGAGATTTTTTTTTACATTTAAATAAAATTGATTCGCAAGGAAATTCTTTCTGGTGCTGCTGAATAAACTAGTATATAATTTGGCTATATTGGATATTGGGTGTGATTCTGCAGTTCATTTGTGTTTGTTTTAGGACATATTTTCATAGTTTCCTGTGCTATGACCATTACATTATTATCTTCTTCTTCAGAGAGGGATGACGAAAGTTTCGTCGGTGGTTCCCAGAAGTCGACCATGCCTCCACCAGCACACTTGTCTCCAGAGATCCCTCTGCTGGGTCTCCAGAGCGGTAAGGCTGTAACCCCGCTGGATTTAGGCCGCTTCAGGAGCAAAGTGTTCCGCTCTGTGTTGGACGAGATGAAGCCCAAAGAGGACGTCGGCACCCCTAAAAAAAACCAGGAGGGCGGCAGAAGGAACCCCCTTCAGAAGGAACCCACACTGCAGCTGGACACTCCCTCTCGGTTCCTCAGCAGAGACCAGCTTTTCAGGCCCTCCTTCAATGTCAAGGTTTGGACCCACTGAATGGCAAAAGAGAATAGAATAGAGCAAAAGATTCTAGCCAATACATTGTGCACTTATATTTGATAGATAATCCTGTAAATACGCAGACTGTTCCTTTTATTAAGGATGCACTAGGAGAACTGGAGACTCCAGGGGGAAGATCCAAACCAGGAGAGAGGGTGGACACTCCACTGACTGATGTCATCAACAGGAACCTGAAGGTGGCTATGGCCAACAGCACCCGAAATAGCGTCACAGCTATGGAAGCCATCTCTGCTAGCCCCCAGCTTACTAAGATGACTGAGAAGGAGGTAAACTAAAATGCATCAATCATCATCATGCCTGTTCGCATGCTTGACATTGGTGGTTTCATCTCTGAATCACTCACTTTATCAAATGCGCTGTTTGTAAGGTCCCAGAAAAAGAAGCCAGTCCTCTGACTGGTGTTGTGGTCTGTGTGGGAAAGAAACTGAGCAAAATGCAGAGTGAACTCAATGCCATCGCTGCCTCGCTTGGTGCTGATTTCAGGTATTTAACACATTAATTCATTAATTTATTAATTATTTAAAGGATAGGTTAACATTTTTTTCATGTCTGTTTTAGTCCCCTCTTTGCAGAAGGAATGATTACAACCACCAGTAGCCCTTTTAATGTACATCTGGACACGTCCGGGTTGTTTTATTTCAGTAAATATGGATTAACCTCTCTTTATTGACTTGTTTTTAGGTGGGCTTGCGACGATACAGTGACACACTACATCTACCAGGGCCGTGTGGGGGACACCACCCGTGAATACAGAGGAGTGAAGGAGCGAGGGCTGCATGTGGTCTCCCAGTACTGGCTGCACGCTGTACGTTTGTCAGTAGAAAGAATATAAATAGAACCCAAGCTCTACTTTACTACACTGCACAGGAAGATACTGCACCATTTACTGACGACCTTTGTAGAGCAGTTAATGTATTGTACGTTTTAAATTAATTGGAACTGGAATGATTGTTGTCAATATCGATGAATTAATTAAGTTAATAATCATTTAGTCTAGAAAATGACAGAACATTTTGAAAGATGTTTTGTTTTATCCGAGCAACAGTTTGAATCCCTAAATACTGTTTATAATCATATAAAATGTTGAACAGCAGCAAATCCTCACATTTGAATAGCTGTCAGCTAAAATATTAGCCACTATTGCTTGAAGAATGACTTAAGATTTGTCTGTTATCAAAATAGTTTCAGATAAATCTTCTGTCGATTGACATTGTTTCAGAAAACCACATTCATCTTCAGTTCACTTGAGCAGCTTTTCTTCAAACTGAGGACATAAACCCACCCGTAAATCACAAAGCAAAGGATTAGGGTAAAAATGTAAACACCATCATGCTCCCACAAAGGTTTCGGCAAAATATTTAGTTGACATCGGTTATACAAGCTTGTAAAGAAATGATGTCCTCGAGAAGGTACATAAGGGATCTTAAGATGCACTTGATTTCATTTGGGATCTCATATTCACGGTGGGTTGTGTCGCTTTGTGCCTCCTGTTATCGTTCAGTATTCACTTGGCTCGTTTCACCTGGGGGAAATAATTATCATGCCATCGACAAAAGCCCAGCATTTCATCAAAAACAGCTTTGATATGCTAATTTTGCAGATGGGGGGTTTATCCATGTTTCCCCTCGTAATCATTTCATTTAATTCCTGTGACCGCACCCACAGTACACATCCGCGCACAGAGGTTTATTATAGCTAACAAAGCTACCAATGTCGCCTTGTGCAGTGCGCTGAGGAGCAGAGGCATGTCCCCGAGTCTCTGTATCCTTTTACCTACAACCCCAAGATGAGCCTGAACCTCAGCCAGGTGCCCAACAGCTCTCAGAGGTCCCCAACAAGAACCCAACTCAAAAACATCCCTGAGGCAAAGGATGACAAGGTGGGTCTAAATATGCAATATAATATAGAAATAGAAATTCTCAATATTTTATGTTATTAGTAACCTCATTACTGCAGAGCTATGTCATTTAATTGTGTTTCTGTTTCCCTGTTGTCCCTCAGTTTAAACACGTCGCCACAGAAGACTCTACAACCTTACGTCGTGTAAGTGATGGAAGCGTGGATCAAGAAGAGATGCATGATGCTGCAGACAGAAGTGGTGAGTGTCCCTTTCTGACTTTTCTGACCTTTTTTAATCCTGCAAAGCTTCTGCACGTACTTCACGACGACCTCTTGTGTCCAGATATTTCAGAGACTCTAGAAATGAGAGAGAACCTGCAAAGGCAGCTCCAGGAGATCATGTCAGCCACCAAGCTGACCACCGGGAGGCGTGCCTCAGTCAGGCTCAGCAGGATGGGATCAGGAGGGGCCGACTCGGGGCCTCACACCCCCGATGGGAGCCGGGTGGGACGCAGTGGGTGCAGACGTACTCTGGAAGCTCTGAGGTAAGGAAGCCTTGTTGCGGGCTTCACACTCCTCCTCATCAAACAAACTTCCCCTCATTCTGTCCTGATTTTCAGGGTCTCCAGAGAAGCAGCTATGGACATGAACACAGAGCCATCTCAGAGTGAACAGATAGTTTGGGACGACCCTACAGCCAGGGAGGAGAGGGCCAAGCTGGCTGATAATTTACAGTGGCCCGGCAGTCCCTCACAACACTCTGAGCCCCTCGCACGTCCTCCTCCACCCATTGCAGAAAACGGCCCTCAGTTCAGGGACTCCATGACGGACTCTGAGCTGGTGGAGATGGGTAAGAGATCAGGAACCTGTTTCAAAGTTCAAACAAAGCCTACTTATAGCTACATTAAAACACAGAAACTAGTTCTTGCATAGAGATTAGTTACTGTAATCAGATATTTCTAACATAAATCCCACTAATTCTGAAACCTGTTTCTCCACATATGCTTCTTTAAATAAAATAACGTCATGCCTACATTTACAAAGGATTGGCAGTTAAGTGTAATGTTTTGTTTTGACTCCAAAACTGTTCATTTTGGAAGTTATGTCACAGCTCGCGATGCTGCAGTGGCTTCCTGTTTACATAGTTGGTCGTTTCTGATTGGACACACTACTAATGTTAAACTAAGTCTTTACTAACTAATGCTTTCTTTAAGTTCTTTTGATTTCATAAATGAAACTTGCTAGTAGTTACTGAAACCTCTGAGGGGCGTCACATGTTAACTTAGCCATGGATTTATGAATAGCTGATGCAACTTGATTCTGTAGAGAACTCTCAAGTTAGTCTTCTGAATGAGATACGTTTGTTTATTTACCTCCTAAAATAATCCTTTCACCATAAACACATCCAGTTGAAGGACACGGCTTCTGACGTACTGTTTCAGTTTCGACTGATGAATTTGACTTTCTCCGTAATCACTGTACCCTCTCCCAGCTGCTTGTGACGTCATCGACCAGCACATGGGCCAGAAAGCCACAACGCCTCCGACAAAGGAGCGAGAAAACGACATCCTAACTCCTCGAGTCCCCAGCATCGCCTTCCCTCTCGCCAACCCCCCTGTAGCACCGGAGCCACAGGTGGAGATTCATATTTACATTAACAGCACAAACATGCAAACGCTGTTATGTATACAAAAATGTAAAAAACTATATATATATATACACTACCGTTCAAAAGTTTGGGGTCACCCAAACAATTTTGTGTTTTCCATGAAAAGTCACACTTATTCACCACCATACGTTGTGAAATGAATAGAAAATAG
>JAVQJD010058263.1:0-13342 GCA_036023655.1 Nannoperca australis
GCTTTGTATAGCATATATTCTCCAAAACTGTTTGGTTGCACGTATATGTTTTTCAGTAAGTTTGACACGGTAAGTGTAAAGCTGCATGACACAAAGAAAAACTAGCAGAGTCCTCTCAATGCCTCCAACCGAAAAAGTGAGACTCCCCGCCACCTGGCTGGGAGGGGCTTCATTTTGAAATGACCTCTCTACAGAGTTAAAGTAACACTGATGTGATCAACTCTGTCAAATAACTCCAACACTGAGCACCATTTAACCCATAATGTGTCAAAATTACACTTCCAGAGTTGAATTCAACTCGGAAATGTTTAACTCTGAAATTTCAACACTCCAATTTTTGCTGTGTGGAGAAAGTTACATCAAACTTTAAGGTATGGAGCTGCTTGCCAACAGCCTGCCTGATGTGTGCTGTCCGTCTTAGAGGAGACGGAGGTGTGTTCAGAGGTGTGTTTGCATCTGTCAGGCATCCAGGGCACCAGCTTTGGTTCACTTACTCATCACCATTTATTTATCACACCTGATCATTTCAACAATCTGAAGTTATCACCGCCTCACCAGTGAGTGCACTCATGCCAAATGGGCCCAGTGTCTGCCAACAAGACCACAGCCATCTCTGCTATTTTTTACGAGTAGTCATTGCGTCTTTTGAGACTTTTCTAATACACTCACACCTCTATTTAATCCACTTCAAAGCACAGTAAGTTGATAAAGATATCCTCAAAAGCACGTGTTTGTTATTTTTACTGCTGGAATCTTCATCTGCAGTACCACGATGCATCACCTGGGCGTATAACGACAAACTTGATGTGGTCTGTTCTCATAGTCTGCCTTTACACACAGACAAAGGAGATAATCGCAGCATCACCTGAGTGTGGCATGATATTGCATCATTTCAGCTTGGATGATCAAAGACAAGAAAAACAAGATAATTGGCACTCCCTGGAGACTCGGAGTTGGAGGATAGATCCAGCCTGTCTCAAAATAGTAAGAATATTCTGTTTGAAACTATGCAATGCTAAAGTTTGCAATGCTGCACAGTATGTCATTTAAACAGGCAATTTAAAAATAAAACCAGACAGAGGATTCTGACATACTCTGTTAACTCTAAGTTTTCAATGAACTGGCAAAAACTGCCAGCATTACAGAATTAAAGTTGCGCTCAGCAAGATTTCTGTACATAAAAATACAGCTGATTAGCTGAAATTGCAAAGTGATGCTGCAATCGAGAATAACGTCCCACCTCCCATAGATTTCACGTGTGCCCAAATGAAATGCGTGTCTGGTGTAGACACTCATCAGCCCACAGTAGTGATGTGTAGTTCACGAGTAAGTAGTTCAATGAACTACTTCTTTCCTATGAACTAATGTGAACTATTCCTCTCAGAGACTTAGTAAGTCGTTCATTTGGCCGCACATGCGCATTGCGCCACAATGTATGAGTTTCATTTTTCCCACGTGACAGCTCCACAGGCTCAGGATTTCTGTCCAATCCTGAACTACTCCTCTCTAAGAAGCAGTTCACCGCTCTTCGTTCACTTTACACCTGACAGCTACACGGGCTCAGGATTGGATAGAAGACACTTCTGTCCAATCCTGAGCCTATGTAGTCAGTGAACGACTTGAAGACCAAGAGCGGTGAACTATTCCTCTCTTAGAAGCAGTTCACCGCTCTTTGTTCACTTTACATGTGACAGCTACACGAGCTCAGGATTGGACAGAAATTAGTAGTACGAGCAGTTCTACGTTCATTGCACAGACAGAAACGTAAATAAGTAGCATGGACTGCTACTAGATTTAGCATAGGAAACAAGCATGTTGTAGTTAACCATGGATATGTAGTAATATAGGGCGTGGTGTGGTTAGAGCTCTGCTGCAAAGGGGAGAGAGTGAAAAACCTATGTATTTTTGTATTTAGGCTGAAAATAAAAATGTTTAATATTAATAATTAATAATTAATAAATGAACGAATAACTCGAAAAAAAAGAGTAGTTCTTTTTACTGAACGGGAGTTACTGAACTAAGTCACTAAAATGAACTATAAATCCCATCACTAGTTGTGTTAAATGTAGACGCTACTGGAACATTTACTGCCTGGTGGAACACATTGTGCTTGACAATTTTCCACTGATTACACCATTTTACTGAACATGACAGCAATCCAGGCAACAACAGCCACACCTTCTATGACATTTTTCATTAAAGTATCAAACTATGAGTAAACTGAAATGTTGATTAATTTGCATTGCCCCTGGTAAATGAAAACAAACAAACAAAACATACACTTTATAGCTCATACATAAATCATAACCCAGAAATGTGTTATAGGTACAATGAAATTATATTTGTACATACCTCCACACACATTGTGTTATGCCTTTCTATTTGTGTCTTTATCTGTAGTTGATCAGTAACACCACAGCACATATTTTAATCTGTAGATTCACTTCCATTTAAAGCTCTAATTCATGTATTTATATATACAGTTGGGTTTTTTTCATATTCACATATTATTTCATATTAGTTTCTGTCCATTAGAGCTTTAAATCAAAACTATAGTTTCCTGTCATTCCAGTATTTAAAATGTACATAAATAGTATACATACCATACAGTGTGTACTGTATCACACTGCTCACTACAGTCTCCATTTAAGCAAACTCAAGTGTACATCTGGTGTTTGGTTTCAGATCCTCAGCGCTAAGGCAAGAGAGATGAGGCCCAAGACACTGAGGAGGAGGAAGAGAGAGTGGATCCTTCCTCCTGCCAAGCTGCTGGAGAACACTGACTACACTCAAAGGGAATTCATTGCCAAGGTAATATGGCTTTTGCTCAATAATATTTTATTTCCCACAATTAGAATATGGTAGCATCATAGTGTGTTGAGAAAAGTGGCAAAGTGCCTGGATGGATGAGCTTCAAAGTTCTCAAAATCATCAAACAAAGAACTGGGTGTGTTACATTATTGCCTGGTCTGCCAATAACCCTGGAGTATGTAACGTGTTTGCACTTGTTGGAAAGAGATCGTTAATGTCAATTCCAGTCCTCCGCTGCACCACTATAGGGAATTTGGCCCCAGGCTGAAGGGTGATATACACGTCCAGCAAGTGTTGTTTTAAAAAGTGAAAGTGCCAGACAAAACTCATTTAAGACTGGTTCGAACCAGCTCAATGTTGTTTTCAGCTGCTGGGATAAGAAATGGGGTAGAGCTGAATGTAGTGTACCATGAACATCCAGTTTGTTATAATAAAAGGCCTGTGTGTGAGACATTTTATACTAGCCTCTTAGTAGCAAAAATGTCCCAGGTTTGTTTATCACAGCTATAAAAAAAAAGCATGTTTGACCCTGGTAGGTTAAACCACTGCTACAGTAGCAATTTTTGAATCTCCAAGAATGTAAATATCATTACTGAAGGGGCCTAATGGGTACAGGTTCAGGGCCTCCCCTTAAACAATAGCATCTATATAATATATATACATTTTTCTTATGGGAGAGGGAAAGAACTTAGTCAAAATTAAGGATGCAACATTTAAATTTGAATATAGTTTCCTACTGTCTATTTATTTATATTTTCTTTGTTTATCTACTATAATAATAATAATAGTATTTCCTCCTACATATTGTACTGTACAGTGAAAGGTAAGTGCTAAGTTATTACATTAACTATTCAAATGTGTGTGGCAGCAGAATAGCTCTGCTTCAAGAAAATATTATGTGCACAACAGCTTTCCTTTAATAGCTTGCTTAAATATTTTGCATAGTGCCTTAAAGCATTTTGTATGCTATTTGGTAAGAGGAGCGTCAATTTGGATCAGTTGTGGCAGGATATTTCTAAAGGATTTGGACAGTTTCTATGCAGCTCTGCCATTAATACTCAAGTTCCAGTGCAGTTTTCAATCAGTAGCACTTTACAGTTATGGTATAAAACAATGTGACCTTCGGTGGAGGGATCAGGGTGAGGGGAATGCTGTGTACCCCACCCCCACCTTGGGTCCCATTATCTCATTATCTGTTCATGAATGTATGTGGGCCAATGTTCCAACATAATGTTATTGAGATTATTGAGACTGGTCTCTCTGGAGAAATATATTTCCTCATACCACACCATGTTTTAAAATGTTATTAAATGTTATTAAAACATGATGTAGAAATAGAGGAATGGAAATAGGAAATAGATGATGTTGGGAATGAATAACACATTCAGTATTCCCATGAAAAGAGACCTAACTAAAACACTAAAATAACAATAATCATAACAGTGTTTATAAATCCTTGAATTTACTGTCTGTTTTTTGCTGTCAGATTCGCTCTGATAAAGACACAGATGCAAAGGTGGAATATTATCTCTCCGGACCAGGGGCTGACAAGCCACCCTTTAACCTCTTTGTGGTGGACCATGACACCGGGTTTGTACGTATCACTGGAATTCTGGACCGGGAGAAATACCCATTCTACAATGTAAGTCTTTTTTTAAATAAGTTGCCGTCCTTGCACTGTACTGTATGGACTGAAACCTGTTCAAGATATTGTGAGAATAGGTTCAGTTGTAACTCAGCAGTTTCCTTCGGTCACAAGGCTTTACTGGAGGTCACTAAGCTTACCCTCACACATATTTGTACATTTGTTTGAGCTATGTTTCACCTCTCATGTGTTTGTGACAGAAATTTAAAGATGATCTAGGTTAAATCAATGTTGACCAAGCTAAAAGTTATTCTGATCTGAAAGGCTGTTGCTTGGTAAGATTACATGCTAACATGATTACATGCTAAGAATATGTTTGTTTTGGAACAACTGAATAATCTATTGAGAGCACTGCATTAGTTTCAGTGTGTTACATAATCAACCAGCCTGGAGATTTTTGATATGGTATGAATGTTAATTCATTTCACTTCTCTCAGCTGGATTACAGAGAAGTAACATTTACTGCTGTAAATGTAAATACATACACTCTGTTTACCTGGGGGTTTGTTTGTGTTTTTTTTTACTAATCTGCACTTTGGGAGGCCAACACAATATATGTCATCCATCACACAAAACATAAGTGCTGCACCAAGAAAAGCCCAGAAAAAAGATTTTTATTTTCAGTGGTTGCCAACCTCACTGTAGTTTCAGCTGCAACACCAGTTTCAGACCTGCAGTTATGGACCTACAGTCAAGTAGTAACCAGTATACGCAAAGCAAGCCACAGCAGCAGCAGTTTAGACTGGCAGTTGAAGATATGCTGATGTGCACCACCTATAGGTAAAAAGCTGCTGTTGTGACACGTGTGCAACCTGCAGGCAAACCACTGTTACGTCTGCAGTTTTTTAATAGCTTTTGTTTTTGTGAGTATTCTGCCTGTGGACTTTGATTTCTTGTAAAATGTTCAAAAGCATTTGAATATGTAATTAATGTGTCAAAAGCTATCCTGTCAATAAATGTAATACTAGATTTCTTCCAAACAAACTCCATCTGCTGATCAATGCTACGAGAAGTGGCATTCTCTGAAAGAAATCCTGGTAGCAGAAATCTTGAGATGTAGCTAAAAGTTTAGTTTAGGATAAATCTTTCAGGAACATTGAATTGAGATTTTGTTGTCAGAATTGTCACATCTCTTAATATGATTCATGCAGCTAACAGGAATTGCTAAATACAAAAATGGGACCACAGCAGAGGACAAAATCCCACTGACTGTCACAGTCTTGGACCAGAATGACAACCCTCCTTATTTTGAGCTACATACTGGCAACATCGCAGAGGCAAGCAAAGAAGGTACTTTCAGACTCTAAATACCAATTATCTCCATTAGCCTGCTATTGTGAGTGATGGATCCTAGATGAACACACTTCTTGTGTCTCAACACTGATTATTTCAAATGAGAGATGTCTCTCGCTGGTCTGGAGTGGGGTGGGCTTAGTTGGAAATATGTGATGTCATGCCCCTGCGTTCCTGCTCTACAGCCGGTGCTGCTATTACTATTATTGCTGTTATCATTAGTATTACTATTATATTGCTATTAGTATTATTTTTATTAATATTAACATCAATACCATTACCACAGGTATTACTTTTCTAGTATATGTTCTCTTTCCTGCTTCCCCCCCAACCGGTCGAGGCAGATGACTGTGCAGCTAGCTCCTGGTTCTGCTCGAGGTTTCTACCTGTTAACAGAGAGTTTTTCTTACCACCGTCACCTAGTTCTTGCTCATGGTGGGACTGTTGGGTTTTTGTAAATATAAGAGTTGGTCTTGACCTGCTCTATATGAAAGAGTGCCCTGAGACAACTTTGTTATGATATGGCACTATATAAATACAATTGAATTGATTTGGATAAGAACCCATCACCATGAACCAAACTCAAAGAGAAATATCTCCACAGTTTAGTGAAAAAAAATAAATGTAATGTTTGTATGTTTCTGTGCACCAATCAGAGTTTAGCAACATTTAAATCAAAATGTGATATTTTGCCACCAGCACTGTATCTCAGATCTGATCACACCACACCCACACAGTCCTAAAGCAGATCGTCTTGATGGATTCTACTGAGATTATGTTTTCCGATTGTGATCCACTGCAGGAACCTTTGTTATGCAGATCGAGGGTAAAGATGATGACCAAGCTGGAACAATTAACGCAAAGATCTCCTACAGCATCGTCAGTCAAGAGCCACAAGGCACAGGTCACATGTTCACTATAGATGAAAAGACAGGCAAATTGTACGTGAAAGAGTCCACACTGGACAGGGAGGTGAGGCTGCTGCTCACTGCACAAAAAAACACATATGCTGACGATCTTTTTTTCCCTTTTAATCCTGAGCTGTCTAACAGGTGGAATTAATGACAGATGATACATTTTCTCTTGAGTCATTCAGTTTGATGGAAAGTAAACATTACTCACTGTTTGCAGTCTGTGTAAATACTCCCTCATCTTTCTTATTTTCCCATGATTTGAACTACTTATAACATCCAGCAATGAAAGGAAACAATCAGTGATTAACAAATTACTTTTACACAAGAAAACTTTAGTTAAGCAAAATGTTCTCTGAAATTCAAATTCAAGGTGGAATCAAAGATTGTTTTACAGCAGCACTATTTTGAACTTGACTGACACCTAACCTAATTAGCTTTTGTCAACACATTTTGGTTTCCCTTATTTCCTCCGACAGACTTTTGACTTCTACAAACTGGTTATAAAGGGAAGCGATCTGGGAGGGGCAGCAGGGGGGCTAACAGGGACAGGAACTGTGGAGATCAAGGTCCTGGACATCAATGACAACATCCCCACTCTTGAAAAATCTGAGGTGAGGAATATATACAGTACAGTGCGCATTCATGCACAAACACACACACACCAGTCTCAGTTCAGGAACCAAAATCAGGAAATGAGACTGAGATTGATATGATGGATAAATAAATCAACGCTCTTTTTTTCACCCCCCCTTCTAACTCAACCGGTCGAGGCAGATGACCGCCCACCTAGAGCCTGGTTCTGCTCGAGGTTTCTAGCTGTTAAAAGGGAGTTTTTTCTTGCCATTGTCGCCTAGTGCTGCTCATGGTGGAAATTTTGGGTCTTTGTAAATTAAGAGTTATTCTGGACCTACTCTATACAAAAAAAGTGTCCTGAGATAACTTTGTTATGATATGGCACTATATAAATAAAATTGAATTGATTTGGATAAGAACCCATCACCATGAACCGAACTAAAAGAGAAATATCTCCACAGTTTAGTGGAAATTATTCAAATATTTGAGAATGAAAGATCATTTTTGATCTTTGATCTTTTGGGAACAATATAGAGCAGGGGTTCTCAAACGTATTACTCAAAGATCGGCATCTGCTTTTTATTCAAGGTTTAAGGTCAAAGGTCCGGAAAAAGTTTTAACTATAGGCTTCATGTTTTGAATCTTGTTCTGTTTGCAGTACTCTGGCTCAGTGGATGAAAATGTTGCTGATGTAGTTGTGATGAGAATCAAAGCTCTGGACAAGGACCTTGAAAAATCATTGAACTGGCTGACTGTCTTTAAAATCGCCAATGGAAATGAGGATAATCTCTTCTCTATTGAGACAGACAATAAAACCAATGAGGGCATCCTGAGGCTGATCAAGGTATTTATATGTGTGTGATGTGACTTTAAATATCATGGTATTTTAATTTGTTTTTATTTTAACTACCATAACGTAGCATTTGTTTACTGCCTCTTATCTCTTGCTGTTTTCTTTTTCAACTTTATTTAATTTCCATCCCGCACAAACAGCCCGTGGATTTTGAAGAAATTCAGAATCTTGAGCTTGGCCTGCTCATTGAGAATGTAGCTCCTTTTGTAGAGGGTGGTGCTATACTGATGGATGTGGATGTTCAGGTTGGAGAGGGTGGTCCTCAGGCTACCGGAGCAGGTGGTGGAGCAGGAGCTGGTGCCGGAGTTGGTGCCGGAGCTGGAGCCGGCGCTGGTTTTGGAGCTGGTGTGGGTGCAGGGGTAGACCTAGGAGTGGGGTTGGATGCAGGAGTGAATGTAGGTGTAGACATGGGCTTAGATGCTGACCTGGAAGGAGGGGTGGATGTAGGGTTAGATGCAGGTCTAAAGCCCGAGGCAGGGCTTGGCCCTGGAGTTGGGCTTAAGCCAGCTGTTGGGCTTGGAGTGGACATAGGACTTAAACCAGGACCAGGGACAAAGCCGAAGCCAGATGCACCAGCAAAAAGCTATCCCATTAAGATAGCAGTGAATAATATGCCAGAGGGTCCAGCATTCATACCTGACACAAAGAATGTTCCTGTATCAGAAGATCCAAATGAAACACCTGAGGATGGTGTAATCACAGTGTTTGCTGCTGTTGATCCAGACACAGGAAAACCTGCTGAAGATGTCAGGTTAGTCAAGCTGCAGTTAACAGAACTTGAAACAAGATGAGTCTACAGCCAAGCCACCAACTCTGTGCTTATGTTCACCATTTTAGTTTAGCGTGTTAGTATGCTAACATTTATTAATTAGACCTAAACACAAAGTACAGCTGTATATTTTAAACCAAAGTATTGGAGAAATCAAAATGTTGACCTGATGATTAGAGTTGGTCTCGACCTGCTCCACAGGAAAAAGTGCCCTGAGATAACTTTGTTATGATATGGCACTATATAAATAAAATTGAATTGAATTGAATTGAATGATGATGATCCAATAGATTTTAGGACATTTTACTCAAAACCAATGGCCGCTATTAGCTTAGCATAAAACCTGGAAGGAGCAGAAACAGCAACATTGTGATAATTAGAAGAAGTAGTAGGTATTTTTTTCAACTTCTTTCAACTTTGGACTGTGCATTCAAACACAGGCTTGCAAACTCACTTTCACAATATGGGCAGCAAAACTATTTACACACTTACTTTAGGACTTTCAACAGGTTTACTGCCTGGTATGTTTTGTACACAGGGTGACACAAAACCAACAGGGATTCCAAAGATACTGACTGGTCAGAAGCTGGAGATCCTGCCCTCTATCCCATGTAGATAGGCCGCTTCTATTGCGATGCCGTTTACAAAAAATGTAACCTTTTAAAAGTCCTTTAAAACCTTTAAAAGCATGTGGGTAGTTTAAACATCAAGTATTTTTTGCCACCCAGAATGTGAAAACAAGTTTGCAAGCCTTGTCTAAATGCACAGACCTGCAAAACGAAGTTTGCATACAGAAAACTAAGTGTACACATTAATGCACAAGGCTGCAAAACTACAGTTGTAGATACAAACAATAGTGCAAGTTTACAAAACTATGGTTACAGATACAAAACCATATTTTCAAATACAGATGAATTATATAATATTACATATGATCTTCTCACCTAACTCTCAGAAAGAAAGTGATTGTTTGTCCCCAAATATTGAAACTATTATTTTAAACAAATTATTACTTTTGGTTAAACAGCTGCTTATAATTACTTTTCTTCATGTTTTTGTTCCATTTCTGACATATATGTTGTGCTCCAGTTATGCCAAAGTCTATGATCCAGATAACTGGTTTACCATCGATGAAGAAACAGCTGAGATTAAACTCAACAAGGTACCAGATAGAGAGTCACCGTTCTTGGTGAACGGTACCTACATTGCCAAGATTCTAGCCATAACCAAAGGTAATACCATTTGTACTTTATAATCCCATAAGCTCATTGTCAACAATAAGGCATAATTTCTTCCCTCTTGATAAAATTCAGTTTAAACAGGCTTCTCTGCTAAAGGACTCTCTGATTAATTAAATTCTTTACTTCTCTGAACATGATTTATAACTGTATGTTTATGAGTTGGACGAGCAGTTCATAAATGTAGTTGCCTTGTGTAATTTATGAAATGAAGCACACTGATCTTTGACATAACCTGCCAAACTACTTCGTGACTCAAGGTGTGTCAGCCATAAAATGAGAAGAAGCCCAGGAGCAAAATAATGTACATCCACTGCCAGTTTTAACAGACCTCCATTCAAACTATGAATAGAAAACCCTTTGACATTGTTAGAAAAATAGCTACACTTCAACAGTGTACTCAGAAGTTAGTTTTGGCAGACCAATGTTCGAGTTGTTCATTTTGTGTAAAGCTACAGTAGGAAACAGGTGTTCTACTACCACTACTAACAGAGTGGATCTTTATTTTGTTGTGGCCTTAAAGTCAGTGTGCTGTTTGATTAACTAAGCTGTTGTCCTCCTCAGACATGCCTTCAAAGACAGCCACAGGAACAATAGCCATTCAAGTCAGTGACTCCAACGACCACTGTCCCACCCTGACAACCACCCACAGCAGTCTGTGCTCTAATGGTAAAACTGTTTATGTTACTGGCTTTGATGAGGATGTTAGCCCCAATGCTGCTCCCTTGACATTCAGAATCATACCAGATGGGACACGAGGCAGCTGGGATGTAGAAGTCATCAACGGTATGAAAATTTGTAACTTAAGATGAAAACTGATGCAAACTATTTTCTTTCCTCTTGCATTAGATACTTTCATTTAAAAGTAAAAATGTGTCACAGTGTAGGTGATCAAGATGTAAACTGCCTATATTGAAAAGTATTCCATAAACAGCCAGACATATACATTTAAAATAAGGAATAAAAATTATATTTGATGTGCAATGGATTACATATATTAGTAGAAACAGTAGTAGTATTACTATTACCAATAGCAATAAATGAAAATACAGTTTGAGTTTGACTGCACTATCTGTTGTTGCCTCTAGAGACAAGTGCTGCTTTTCACTCACATGAAGCACTGTGGCCTGGCTCATATGAGCTGCAGGTGAAGGTGTTGGACGCTCAGGGTCTGTCCTGCCCAGCCAGTGAGGTTTTTACTGTGGACGTTTGTACCTGTGTGGAAACAGGGGACTGCAACTTGAAGGCAGCAAGAGCAGGAGTTACTTCATCTGAACTCTCTGCCCCAGCCATCGGCCTGCTGCTAATGGCAATGTGTTTACTTCTGTGTGAGTTGAACTTTAACAAAAACACTAGTGCACATAACTGTAAAATCATATTCATTTATACCCAGTTTAATTGATTCATTGAGTAGTGTAGCTACTGGCCTACTTAACAGCTTCTAGGTGTATACTGCCCATCCAACTATGCTGTGTAAGACATACTCCTTTTGGCAAGGAAGCACAGTATGGTGTAGTGAAGTACAGTATTTACTGAAAATTAAACTATTGTGTATTGCATTATCGTATTACTGAGAAAAGTAACTGAACCCTGATTTACATATATGAAGAGAACAGAAAAACAATGGTGGTGCTATATTGGACAGAATTAAATTATGAAGTATGGCTTCAAAAATGACCATAGCGTTAAGTAGGCGTAATTCGTTGATTAAAACCAAGACACCATTACTGAGCAATGGACCTTTACCGTTACTGTACAGTCTAATATAATAATATAAAAATAAATGAAAAAAACAACAAATACAACACTATGCCAATACCAAATTAACCCTTTTAAACCCTATATGAGCCAAAATAACACCCATGTACTACACAATGCAACTAAACATGAGTAACCCACAATTAGTAACAAAACCCAATGTGCCTCAAACACCTGTACTTACTGGGTGCACCAGACGGTTTTTCAGAAAAACAAAAAATGTTTCTTCTGCTGTAGTTTTAACCTTTATCAAAACTCCGTCTATAAACATCAAAATACAATATGAGCTCCCCCCACACACACACACATTGTTACAGGTGCAGGCCTGAAACATAGCTGGGTGCGTTGGAACAACTCTCTTCCTCATGGTCTCATAAAAAAACAGTCTAACCTAAATTGTGTGTGATGAAACAACATCGTCTCTCAACGTCAGTACAATGTGGTCCAAAGGGGGGAAAATACCTTACCCTCCTCAATAAACCATGACACTTCTCCTCCCAATCTGGGTTCTACCTCCGTCAACTATCGAAGTATCTTTTCTTAAAAAAAACAACGACTTGCTATCCCTCAAGATGCACAATACCACCAAAAGTACTAGCCTTCAGCTAAAATGTTTTTGTTTCTCTTTCTCCTTACAAAACTTTATTGACCTTAACAAAATCGCCTTCTAGGCGCTTTTATTCTGCCGATAACTTTATTCAGCTTGAACAAACCTGACTAACATGTATTTTGCCTACATTAAATTGTAGATTTAATTTTGTTATGTTACTTTTTTTTAAACAGAGCTTTACTTTAGGTCTTGTAGGCTCATAGTTCAACTTATATCTTAACTCTTAATATTATTTTTTTGTTTCTTTCCACCGGGCTACACATTGATCTGAATGTTTTGCTTCTCTCTGCAGTCATCCCTCTTCTCCTACTGTTCTGTCAGTGTGGAGGAGCAGACACCATCTTTCCTGACCAATTTAGTGATCTGCCATTTGACGTCAATCAACAGCTCATATCCTACCACACTGAAGGCAGAGGCGAGGATAAGGTTGGCTTGCATTTTTGTCTCTTTTTTGGGAAGGAAAGGATGCCTCACCTTTTTTACTTTAGTTATTGTGCCGGAAATCTGAAAACAAAGTCTCTGAATCACCAAAGTGTTTTAAGTATTTATTAAGCTCTCTGCAGAAAGGACCCGTTGATGTGCACTCAAGGGGTGTCACAGTCAAGAAGGATGAAAGGGAACCTTTCTTTATTGGGAGCAAGTATGTGAGTGTAGGAAGGCCCAAACAAGTCACCAGTCAGCTAAGGAATTCTGTAACAGAATGAATTCCCAAGGGTGAGCTACGAATTCACCAGTCAAATAAGTACAAGGGGGATGTCCGTTAATTCAATTCAATTCAATTCAATTTTATTTATATAGCGCCATATCATAACAAAGTTATCTCAGGGCACTCAATCACATGGAGCCGGTCGAGACCAACTTCCACACACACAAAGACC